>JAURVB010012529.1:0-119006 GCA_033002965.1 Piper betle | reverse complement strand
CATTTTTAGGGGAAACTCTATCCGTTATATTTCAAAGTTTTCATTAATTTTTATCGGGATTGTCTTGGTGTGCACTCTGATTTGTATGTCATTCACGTAGTACCATGTTAGGGTTTGTGTATTCATCCATGCTTTGAGAGTTGTATCTTCATCTTAAGACGCCGAGATTGGATCCGTATGAGTTAGGTTCTGGGTTAGCCGACCTAACCGGGGCCGGTAACATGCCGGTTCGGTTCACGAGTGTGGACCGGATTTGGGGTGTTACAGCTGGCCTCAGCTCAGCTCACGGTCCATGAAGCTGACTCGACTCGAACCGACGGTTGAACCGACTGGTTCACTCCCGTAAAACTCTGACTCGAGTCACGGGTTTTACAGAACGAGTCCTAAACGGACCTGGCAAAAGCTCTAATCGGGTCCTCGTGCTTAGGGGCAAGCTCCTACTCCGTACTTACACATCAAAACTAAATACTAACGCCCGCTCATGATGCAGTCATACATCCTATATCATGCATACATCCATCACGCATCAATCACAGTCACATCAACCTATGTCAATTTTAGCAAGTCTACTTAAGCTAGTTTGCATTAGATCATGTTCATTACTTAGTTACCCTAATTAGTTTCTTAGCTTCCATTTTTAACACCACTCAATCAAACAATTTCATATTTTATTCTTAATAAATTCTATATTTATATGTTTAATTATAACACACAATTCACCAATCCAAGCATGCAATTCTAATAATCAGTACTTTTAAATAATTAAATTAAACTAATTTATACCTCGAGCGGTTAGTGGCTCGAATTCGGCACCCTATGGCATCCGAAGTTCGATAGGGTTCAATCAAAGGGATTTGGCCGAAGATCAGGTAATTTCGACGAATTTCGGTGAATCCGATTTTCCGGCGACTATTTTGGCGGGGCAATCGGGGGTAAGGGTTAGCACCGACTCGGCGAGCTCGTCCCAATGGTGGTGACGGCATGGGTGATCGCGGCGACGATGACCACCAGCAGCGGCATCGAGTTCGGTTGGGGCGGTCGGTCGCTCTGATCAGGCCCACGGTCGGCTTCGACGGCGGCGCTAGGTAAGGGGGAAATGACGGGGAGGTCAATGGGGTGGTCGTCTGGGTCACGGTGGCAGCGGTGTGGCCCGGGCGGCGGCGAATCTACAAGGGGAGCATCGTAGCTTGTGGGGCGATTCCGGTGTCGTGGCGGCAAGACGGTGGCCAGGGTTGGTCGGGGTGGCACGGCAAGGTAGGGCGGCATCGATCGACGTTAGTGCGGCATTGGTGGCGGTGGCGACAACCTCAAGGGCAGCAGTGGCTAGGGTTTGGGGTGGTGATGGGGAGACGTGTCAGGGAAGGAGATAAAACACTCCGGTGGCAAACTCATAAATAAGTATTAGCTCGATTCTTACTTGAGTCAAAATAATAACTAGTTCATAATAAATCTTTAAAAAAATCTAGAAAAATATGGAAAAAATCCCGTTAAATAAAACAAATACCACAACATCCATATGATATGTTATATAACTAATAACTGATCTGAATATGATCTAACACGTCCTAATGTGTTATTCGACCTAAACTATTTCTACGATCAAATACATAAAAAGAAAAATGCTACATACTTTTTATATATTTTGATAACTCATTTCTCACCATCCTTCTGACGTTATCATCATATATTCAGGTACACCTGACTCTTATCGCTCATAACTCATGGGCGGCCTTAACTCAGCAAGCGGTTCATGAAACTGACTCGACTCGTACCAACGGCTGAACCGATTGGTTCGGTAACATAAAACTCTAACTCGAGTCACGAGTTTTACACCACCCCTCGCTGCTCGAGGCCCCACCCCCCGCTGCCCTGTCCCCCGGCCCCCCTCGCCACGTCTAAATCGGCTAATTCTTGTCATCGTCAACTCGGGGTGAAAATCGGTTTGGATTGCTTGAATCAGCCGATTCTTAATCCGATTTTTTACCCAAATGATCCGCCGGTAATTTAACTCGGTTTTGCACCGAGCCGAGTTAAATCGATCGATTCTGATTGGACTAGGCTGATTTTTGCAACTATGATTAAAACAAATGGGTATAGGATTCATTTCTACTAGATCTACTAACCTTCCAGCAAATCTTAAAACCAAGTAAAAGATACAAAATCCATCACATGATTTAAAACGATCGATGCTTTTCTCTTTAAACAAATAATTAGCTACCCATTAGCCGTTTTTATAATGCTCATTAAAAAAATTAATTAAAGCATATGTCGGTAGAGGTTTGCTGATGAACCGCGGAGCTGGTTTTTTTTGAAAGTTGGAATTTTTAATTATAGTACTGTTGAGGAAGAAGTGTTGGGTTAGTGACGTTGATCTAATCTAACAGTGGGAGGTAAAACAGAGAACGGGAAAATTTTATTCTCTGTTCTTGAAGAATATATATATATATATATATATATATATATATAGAGAGAGAGAGAGAGAGAGAGAGAGAGATTCTATGATGCGCTGCTTGTGCTTGCAGCGTGCAAGCACGCATCCATTGACAGCCACAGGATTTAATCCAACGGCTGTCAATCATCATCTCTCCCCCGAATCTTCTATCTCCCCAATGCTTTGGCAACATGCCCACACTTGCGCCACCTCGCCCCCCCACTTTCCCTCCGCCGCCGCCGCCGTTTGTCCCCACCCGCAGCCGCGACCCCCACGCATTCCCCACCCCCGCCCGCCCCATTCCACCCCCCGCCCTTGTCCCCGCCTGCAGTCGCGGCGCCCTTGCCCATGTGCCCGCCTGCAGTTGCGGCCCCCTGGGCTTCGCTGTCCCCTCGCCGCCGCCCCCACCCCGGTTCACACATTTTCTTCCATCACCTGATTCTCAACTGCTGTCATCGCCGGCGATGGCGTGACAAAACAAGAGGAGGGGATGGAAAAGTGCAATAGTAATTTCGTAATAAAAACTTAACTCATCCAACTCGAGTCAAGTTTTTATTACGAAATAAATATTAAAAAATAAAATACTTTTGTAATAAAAAATTGACACGGTCCTTACTCGAGTCAATATTGCATGAAGAAAAATTTAAAAAATAATTTCGTAATAAAAACTTGACTCTAGTCACGAGTGAGTCAAGTTTTTATTAGAAAATTATTTTATTTTTTTAAAAATTTATTTCGTAATAAAAACTTTAATCGAGTCACGAGCAAGTCAAGTATTTATTATGAATTTTTTTAAAAATATTTATTTCATGTACTATTGACACGAGTTGAGAGCGAGTCAAGATTTTATTATAAAATTATTTTATTTTTTAAAAAATATATTTTGTGATAAAACTTTACTCGAGTCGGGAGCGAGTCAAATTTTTATTATGAAATTATTTTTAAAATTTTTTTCGTGTAATAGTTAATCGAGTAGGGAGCGCAGCAGCCGGCAGTGGGGAGGGGGGGTCGAGTCAAGTTTTCGTGAATAGAGTCAAGTTTTTATTACGAAATTATTTTTTTAATTTTTTTCATGTAATATTGACTCGAGTAAGGACCGTGCCAATTTTTTATTACAAAAGTATTTTATTTTTTTAATATTTATTTCGTAATAAAAACTTGACTCGAGTTGGGAGCGAGTCAAGTTTTTTCGTGACTAGAGTCAAGTTTTTATTACGAAATTATTTTTTAAAATTTTTTTCATGTAATATTGACTCGAGTAAGGATCGTGTCACTTTTTTATTACAAAAGTATTTTATTTTTTTAATATTTATTTCGTAATAAAAACTTAACTTGAGTCGGGAGTGAGTCAAGTTTTTATTACAAAATTATTTTTTAAAATTCATTTCGTAGGGAGCGAGTCAAGTTTTTATTATAAAATTGTCATCTCCCTTTCCATCACCCCTATGTTTTGTCACGCCACTCCGCCGGCGGTTGAGAATCGAGGGACGAAGGAAAACATGTGAACCAGGGTGGGGGGCGGCGGTGAGGGGACAACGACGCCCAAGGGGGCCGCAGTTGTGGGTGGCACAAGGGGGTGGGGGTGGAAGGGAGCAGGGGGGGTGCGAGAAACTTGTGGGGAGCTGCGGCTGCGGGTGGGGACAGATTGCGGCAGGTGGGTGGGGACGGGAGGGAGGCAGCCGCTTCACAGGGGGATACATGCTGGGGTGGGGGGGCCCACGATTGCGGATGGCGGGCGGGGGTGCGGTGGCATGGCGGGTGCGGGCATGTCGCCAAAGCGTTGGGGGGGGGGAGAGAGAGAGAGGGGAGAGAGAGAGAGAGAGAGAGAGAGATAGCGATTGACAGCCGCTAGATTAAGTCCAGCGGTTGTCAATGGATGCGCTTGCTGCAAACACAGGCAGCGCATCATAGAATATATATATATATACATATATGCATGTACATATGAGTAGGGTCGCTAAACAATTGAGCGAGCCGAGTTTAGCTTATGTTCAAACTCGACTTAAGAGCTAAATGTCAAATAATAACGAGCTAGCTCGCTCAATTAGCAGCTCTGCATATGATACCAAATTGTAACACCTCGATTTCGCTTCACTTAAGAGCCGAATAAGAACTGTTCCAATCGAATCGAGTTATGCCTAAATTAATTAATCTATAAGACTTGAACAAGAAAATAAATTAAAACGACCCTCTTGACCTCTCGATAAAGGAAGACACATTACAATATATCAAGAAAATAAATAAACGTGTATCAAACACATACAAAAGAATAAAAGAAAACAACAGCACATTGAGCTAAAGTGTATATAGCAGTTATCTGTTCTTCGACTAAAACCAACCTAACACATAAGAATACAAGACCTATATACAGAATAAAAAAATGTCAGTAACGAGTGTTAATAGTTTGAAAAATAACTAGTATAAACTGGTAAGTGGAATTTGATATTAAATTATATATAATCTCTATGAAAACATTCAAGGGCCACGAGAAATGACTTACGAACCAAATGCTGACACCTTGCCTTGAGAACGTCAGGCTGGTGAATCAGAGATAGAACCTGGCTTTGCTTCCAAAACTGTGCTTCAAGCTTTTTCAAATTGTAATCTTATCTACCCATTAGGGAAGAGAAACCTTCATAAGGAAACCACCTTGCATAAGGGCGGGCGCCGTTGAAGATGGAAAGAACTTATATATTTTGCCTGTGATGTTTACCTGTGATGCTTACGTCTGATAATGTGCTTAAGCAAGAGTGGTAGCATATATCAGTTTAAACAATTATATTTGGTCGTTGATTTAAGTTATGATGTGAATAACTGTCCAATGAATCGTTTCAAACCTGCCATATCCAAAAGTTGAATGTTTTCTAGCGGAAGCAAACCGCTAGACAATCACTATGGCAATTGGTCCTCCTGCAGCCAGTGTAATTCAAAAACTTGATGTCTTGACCATTAGTACAACCGGGACAACATTGAGGCATTTGGTCTCACCTTTTTCCTAAACTTCTTTTTGCCTCCTTAAATGGTACACTGTCAAAACTCTCTTCGCATTCATCAGCTCTGCAAGTGTCAATTGTAAAGAAGCAAGAATTGTGAGGGCGATTTTTTGTGAAATCCGGAGCTTTAAGATTGAAACTTCCAAGAGGCTATTAGGTGATATTTTGCCAGTGACTATTGCTTTTGTTGTTCCTTCTTAGTTTGAATGATTAGTGATACAAAATTCATATTTGTTGGGAAATAGGTGCTCAAGTGAAATCAACCCAAAAAGAATATTTTTTTTAAGATGAAATAAAAATAAATATAAAATAAAATAAGAGACACTAAGATTTAAAAAATGGACGGAAACTTACCTTTAAATTAGAAAAAAAATCAATCTATTAGATTAACTTTAATTAAGAAATTCTCTTACAATTAAGTATCGAAAATACAATTTGAAAAAGAGAAGGGTTGAGGTGGGCCAAGAGAAGAAAATTTTTTCTACCCCACACTTTGATTTGGGTCGTCCGATTATAAGGATGACCCAGATCTATTATTTTCAATAAGTAAATAAATAAATAAATAAACTTTTCCCCAAAGGCGCTGCGACGTCGCTTGTGTTGGCAAAATCTGGCCAAGGGCGGCTATGTCTGGCCGCCCCTGGCCAAATCTGGCCGAGGTCGACTACGGAGTTGTCCGCGGCGAGGGTGGCAACAAAGGCCATGACGAGGGGGACGAGAGAGAAGATGACGCAGGATGGGGAGTGGGTCGTTATCGCCAGTGTCGATGGTGGTAGGGGGAGGGTGACTGGCGGCTGGTACGAGCAAAGGCGGCGACGGAGGTTGGCCGGTGGGGAGAGGAGCGGCGGCGGCGCAGGAGGGGAGAAGGGTAGACATTTTTTATTTTTATTTAATAATAAGAATAGATATTGGTTGTCCTTATAGAGGACTACCCAAATTAAAAGTGGGGGAGGAATGCTTTCTTGCCTTTGGTTGAGAAACATTTTACCCCTCAAACTGCCCCAACACAAATCTGACCAATGACAAAATCTGAAAAATACAACGGTAGTATAAATGACATGAAAATTTGAGAAAATAATATACAATTCAAAAATTATATAGATCAACCTCACATTCTAAATTATGACCCTAACTTCAACTTGAGATAATGATATAAACTTCACCAAAACTGTAAAACTAGTGACTCGAATCAGAGTCTTATATTAATGAACCAATCAGTTCAATCGTCAATTCAACTCGAGTCAGTTTTATGAATCGTATGTTGAGTCGAAGCCTATCGTAAGTTATGAGCGATGAGGGTTAGGTGTACCTAAGCATATGATAATAACGTAGGAAAGAAGATCAGAAATGAGAAATCATAATATATGAAGTATATAATTTTTTTTATATATATTTGATCGTAAAATTATTTTTAGGCCAAATAATGTATTATAACAAGTAATTTAAATGAGTTATTAGTTACAGAATATGTCATCAGTAGTGTTATGGTACGTATCATATTTTAAAAATATTTAATTTTTTTAAAGATTTATTATTAATTAATTATTATTTTTATATACAGGTGACGCGATTAAAATTTTATTTACGAAATTACCCCCGCCTATCATCCCGACCCTCCTACCCCCGAACCCTCGACGTCGCCCCCGTGATTGCCGCCGATCCCGCCTCTGGCCGTCGCACCGCCGCCGATCGACTCCACATAGTCCCGCCGTGCCACCCTGAGGGTCCCCGGTCGTCACCCGGCCTCCACGACGCCGAATCGCCGCGCGACCGCGCCACCCCGCCCGACGCGTTTCGCCGCTGTCCGTGCCGCTCCGCCGCAGCCGTGCCGTCGACGCCTCCCACTTCATCATTTCCTCACACCCAGCGCCGCCGGCGAGGCCGGCCGAGGTCCGATCGGGCAAGCCGACCTACCCTGGCCGACTCGTCGTCGCCGCCGGCGGTCATCGCTGCCGTTGCTGCCCTCACCGTCACCACCGTTGGGTCGAGCTCGCCAAGCCAGTGCCGACCCATAGCTCCCATTACCTCGCCGGAAAATTGCAGAAAAACCGCCTGAAACTAGCATCGCTGGAATTCGCCTGATTTTCTGCCAAACTCACCCAATCAAACTTGATCGAACTTCAAACACTGCTGTGTGCCGAATTTGAGTCTCGAGCCGCATAATGAACCCCGTCTTTGTTGATTGCTGAAGAAACGAGGTATAACTAACTCTGATTTAATTTATTAAAGGTGATAATTATTAGCACAAAATGCTAAGATTAATGAATTGACGAGTTTGCTATTTTATTGTAAATAAAAATATGAAATTTGCTTGATTGAATTGTATTAAAACGAATGTTAAAGAGCTAGTTAGGTAAACTAAGTAAGTATCGTAATTAATGTAATATAAAGTAGAGGAAATTTATATAAGATCGATGTATGATTGATATGTGTATACTATATGATGTGTGAATGTATTATGAATGGGCGTTAGCTTTTAGTTTGATGTATAGGTAAGGAATGGGAACTCGCTATCTAGGTGTGAGAACACGCTCGGAGTTTCTGTAAGGTCCATTTAGAACTCGATATAGATTTATTGTCTCATTCTATCATGATTTGTTTTAACATGTAAGTAGACGTGTTGAGTGGTGGATTTATTGTATCCTACTCCACATGAACCATTTAGCCGATTGTATTTCTTGATTAATACCTTCGAGGATGAGATTTCTCGAGTTTTTTTGAAACTCAGATCCAGCTCACGATGCTTTTGGGTCTATTATATTGAAATCCCTACCCATGCCTATGTATATATAGTTTTTTACGTTTTTAGTGAGATGTGAGACAAGGGAAATTGACGGCCACATCTTGAGATAGGATGTGTGTTCGTCAAAGTGGGCTCTAGAATTTGTGAGCGTTCGTTCCATTCCCAAAGGATCCTAATAACTCCACCTTTGAGTTCCTCAAACTTGGAGAAGTGTGGCGGTTTACGGGTACTGCAATGCAGCGCATGTCTAGACTTGTAGTTTCAACGGGTATTGAAGGCACATGCCAGGGAATGATCGGCCTCTGTATTCAAGGCCATGAGTAATACAAAGGATGCAGAGGGTTGAGAGGAAATAAAATGATTTTTCTGTGCAAAGGGATAGTTTATAGTGGCCAAGGAAAGAGAATGAGATGGCAAAGAGACGTTGTCGCGCGTGGTTTACGACTCCCATTATTGCCCTTATGAGAGTTTTTGAGGAAGAATAATGAAGTTTTTATTCAACAAGATGATCAGCTCTTTGTGTCAATTTGTTATTAGTTATTTTTGAATCGGTAACGCTCGTTACTGATGTCTTTTTACTATATATGTTGGTGAGAACTGCGAGAAATAAGCGTTGTTCGGATTGCGGAGGAGCAGTACTGAAATCACACACACATGTACTTGCCGAGTGTATGTAATGATGATGATATATATTAAACTGTGTAGATGAAATTGATATGCTATTCTGTGAATTTATTATAAATATTATGAATGTGAATGAAAATGTAAAGTGAAAAATGAATAGGTTGAGCTGCGGAGCGAGGATAAATAAAATGTGAAAAACGTGTTGTGTTTGTACTGTGTTTTCGATTTTTATTGTTACAAATAAGTACTAATTACTATTGACAGGGTGACCCCTATTGTACTTTTAAGGGAGACTTTGTCTGTTTTGTTTTAAAAATTAACTTTTTTTTTGAATTTTTCGTTTGCTTGGTTTGTTTGTGTATTTGTTTGCATATCATGACATGCATGTAGTACAATATTAGAACCAAAGTATCTCATTCATGCTTTGCATGTTGCATCACCATTTTGAGATGCCGAGGGTAGATCCGGGTCAGCTTAACCAAATCAGGTAGATTAGTGAGCGCTTCAGTCGCCAGTAATATTTCCAGGTAGGTTCACGGGTGAACTGAAATGGGGCGTTATAAAAACTCTCTTTTTATGAGTCAAATGAACTCAAAAATCCTTAAAAGAATGTTTTGTTTAATATCAATAGAATTATTTTTCATATAGGAAACACCAACCATTAGTGTGATAAACAAAAAGTAAAAAATGGATTATTGAATTTTTCAATATGAATGGGTGAGGGAAACCCAACAATATTTACCATTTTTCATTTCTATTCATGCTTCATTTTGCCCCCACAGGTTAGGTGAGCTTCATGGAGGAAGAGATGGCTAAAGAAGCAATGCTCAAGAAGCCTACTTCTAGCAGAAACTACTCATCCTCAATTGGAAATGGTGGCAAAACCGTGGAAGAATGCCAAACCATGATTGAAAGGAGTCTTAGGAGTAAACCATTTATTCATTTATTTATTTGCTGGCACCACGTTACTGGCTTACTGAACCTCAAATTGACATTGTACTAATGGAGGGTTAACTCTCTGAAGATTTGCAGACAAATCAAAGATAGAAAACTAGATAGAAGCAGAGAGAGAATAGTGAGATAATCAAGTATGATTTTTATTTAATCAAAGAACCTATTCTACATTGAAGACTTGAGGCCACATTGGTAGGTTCCAAGTCATTGTCCTAAACAAATAATTTTCTTATGTGACTGGAACAAAGAAAAAATACTACTGATATAGCATGGCCAATAATAAAACTCTTAATAAACTGAAATAAGAAACATGTGGAAATAAAAATAGTACTTTAAATTTTCAAATAGAACTTCTAATTAAGTTAGATTTCTTATGCTTTTGCATCATGCACTTAGAGGCCTTATTCTTGAGAACTAGCATAGTTGTGGGTTTTTTTATGCAGATCCCAAGGTGAAGTTTTTGAAAGAGAACTTGGAGAAAGCAGGGTGCTTGATTGGTGACAGGTTTATTAAGGCTGTTGAATGTGACAAGAAGATCAGTGGTGGCTATGTCCGTGGGGAAGGCGTATGAATCATCTTAAAAACTTCACTGTTTATCTTACCATTTTCACTGTTGTGTTTTTCTTTAGAGGAAACAAAATATAACTTCTTAATTTAACACCTCTACCTGCCATATGGATTTTATCAGGAAAACGAACAATCATGCACACCTGCTTCTATTTTGCTCAAGAATGAAAGTTTATATGTGAAGTTATAGTTCTATCTGTAGTGAGATAACACCTCTCTGTTGTTTTAACTAAAATAGCCTTATCATTTTGTTATGCCGCGGATATCTTCATCCTTGCAACTGTGAAAAGCGTGTTCAAAATTGTGCACATGACAGAGCGACCTATGGCCTGCCATGCCTAAATTATACCATCTATAATGACACAATCCTTCCTTTCCATACTGAGATGCATTTTTTCTTGATTCTTAACTCAATTTGCAATTGCCAGAGTTTCATAAAGTGATAGACTCACTCATGTATGATGCGTCCAGATAATGGTGTGCAGCAATCATATGAATTTGCAAGATGAAGTTAACCAAGTTGTCATTCATGAACTTATTCATGCATATGATGAGTGCCGGGCTAAAAACCTAGACTGGTGTAACTGTGCCCATCATGCTTGCAGCGAGGTAATACTGCTTCTGTTCTTTCATGTTCAAGGCTGGTTTGTTTGAACTTTTAGTGAAAGGTGCTGTTACATTACGTGATTTCCCCTTTCACCAATACCTATCCATTCCCCATTCCTTGAGTGGTCTTCTACTTAGATTACTCTCTTTATATATGTTCCAGATAAGAGCCGGACATCTAAGTGGTGATTGCCACTACAAACGTGAGCTGTTACGAGGATACATAAAAATAAGAGGTCATGAACAGGTATTTTTCTTCTACTTCGCAAGTGAGTTCATCTCTCTGGACATATGAGGAACAGTCATATGCTCGGAACATGCTCAACACTCTCTAAATATGATAAATTCCTTCTAGACATTGAATTCGACTCTCAGTCACCTTGAATTTTGGGTCAACTGGAAATACTCGTTGAGATGAAAACTCAACTATGAGCATTCTTGTTATACGAGACCTGTTCTTATCAAATCATACTAGTGATACAATTCTATTACAAAATCGTGAACTTACATCAGGAATCTTTTTGGTATACTGGGTACTTACTGTATCTTATTTCTGTGGTGTGTTTTGCTCTATACTTCTATCTGATCTGTCCCTTGCTATTTTGACATGGATTTGAATCAAGTTGCAAAATTTGTTGTTTTATTGATGGCATCTTATAAGTTGGTGATTGAATTTTCTTTAATTGGTGAAGGAGTGTGTCAAGAGAAGAGTAATGAAGTCGGTGACTTCAAACCCATACTGCTCTGAGGCTGCAGCAAAGGAAGCGATGGAGGCTGTTTGGGATACTTGTTACAATGATACAAAACCATTTGATCGAGCCCCCTAGCAGATGACCACGAGACATGTTAAAAGATGACAGCTCGTCACATTCATTTCATTGTTGGCTGCTAATCGGTTCTAACTACTTAAATTTTGCATTTGATGAATGAGAGAAATTATTGATACACATTGATATCCGGAAGAGACGTCTTTCTATTTACCAAGTTGCCCATGATGCCAAATTTATGTTTGTAAACTAGATATTCGTATGAATAACAACGAAGACAATTCCTTGGGCACCAGCATGGATGATGAGATTGATGTATGTTTGGCATTTTTTTATCTTAACCTGGGAATTTTCAGCCGTTGATTGATGACCCATATAAATGCATTGCAGGAAAGCTTGATAACCACCTGTCATGGTGGCCTGTTTTTAATCTCCTGGACTCTGTCATGTGGTACGAGTTATGACACAGTTGTCGGTGCTGCAGATGAGTATATTGCACTATTATTGAGTCTGCACCCTGTTTGTCATCTTGAGACGTGAACAATTGGGCGCTTCTCACGGTATTTTTTAACCCATAGCATCATGTGGGAGAGGAACCAGCTCCATTTGCCGGAGAAACCATGAACATCTATCCAAGTCAGATCGGCAAAATTTTCAGCTTTGGAGTTTATGGGCCCCCACATGTTTCCCAACAATTTGATCTGTTTATCTGTTCATCAAATGCAGGGCTTAGAATAGGGATGGAGTCAAAAGGATGTCTATGAAATTGCATTGCGAGCTAGTAGATGTTCATTCAGAATCTCAGATGCGAAGAACTTGTGACCTTACTCGGCTCTTAGGAGGATGCATTGAAGTAAGAAAGGATGGAAGTTAGTCTTTCTTGTTCCCATTTGACGCTGTTAATGTGCTTTGAGGGACCAGCCGGCCATTGAAATAGCTTTCTGTCCCACTATTGATGGAACACATCCTTTTGGGAGTCTCTTCATTATCCTCAAAGACTGTTGAGGCGAATCTCTTTCAAACAAATTGATGGCAAGTGTTTGCCACATGGGGACTATGAAAAGAAACAAGCTGATGGGTGGTCTGCCTTCTCCTACTAAACTTCCATTGGCTTCATTCTTCAATGGAGAGAGCTTGTCTGACTGCAGGGGCGGGTCCTCTTCATGGTGTCCTATGTTCCCCCCGTCTCCTTCTATCCTCCCAGCCCACAATCACCAGCAGAACACTGTTTTTGCCTTGGGAGGAGGCATTCAGGAATAGCATATGGATGGCATTAGCAGGAGCTATGATGGAGATGGTTCCACGAAATCATCTAGTCCTTACAAACCAATCTGGTGCTACTCCTAGCAGCCATTGGCGTGTTCTCTCAGACGAATATGCGAAAACAATGTTGCAACAGTCTTCAATGATGGAGCTAATAGTTCATTGGCTTGATATGGCGATTTTAACTAGTAACATGCACAGTTTCTCAGACGAATCAATGTAGAAAACATGACGTGGATCCTAAACATTAGATGAGAAACGAATATAGAAGCTTTGCCTACTTCGTATTGATCTTGACATGCCTCTGTTTTTCAGGACTCCTAGAAGGCGACCCTTCAAAGTCATTTTCGATTTTCATTTCTTTTGGCAATGACAAAGGTGACAAAATGTTGGCTAATTCAAGTGTTCATTGGGAGTTAAGATCCAAAAATAAAATCTCGTTCATGATTGATGAAGTTATTATTGTATATAATTGGAGGATAACTAAGATATTTGATGAACAATAATCAACCAGTTTGGCCTTCTCAAATTCTTCTTTTTGTCAAGACAAAGGATTTTGTAATATGACAGTTTGAGTACGTTGAAATGCACAATAGATACTAGTCATTACCATAGCTTGAGTTAATTTCTGAGAATGCTTACTAAAGGTAGACTATTAATATTGTTTCGTATTAAGTTAGACTATTAATATTGTTTCATATTTAGTTATGTTGGTAGTTAAGGAAAAAATTCTGCAGCTAAAGAAATTGAACAAAAATCACTACCACCTTCTTGAAATCCAATGAAGCCACAGAAGTTAGAATAAAAATTAACTTGCGCCTCCTCATAGACCCACTATAATCTACCCTGGACAATTTGAATTTATGTCTGGCAAAAAATGAACAAATTCCCAAATATATTAGTTTTTCAAGAGCTTTTTACCAAACAAAAAAGGGAGAAACTTTTTATATTGCTAGATTGTGGGAATATTAAGCATAATTATTATAAAAATGAAAATTTTATTATAAGGACAAAATTACCCTCCTAATTTTTTAAAAAAATCACTTATGTTGCTACTCAAGCTCTACCAGAAGCGGCCGCCTCGAGCAAGATTTGGTTTGGGGCTGCTCGACTTGGCCGCCGCCTGTCACTATTAGCCTAGTGTTGGTATTACATGTTTAAGAATTATTTTTTAAAAGTAATTGTCATTTACGATGAGAGTGATAAGATCCGATCACCTCAAGACTAGATATGACCTTAGGTGTGAGATCCTTTAATTTAATCTTACATATAATATTTATTGGATGAGATCTTATGTATAAGTCAGAATGAACTATAAATCATTAATTTAATTAACTATTTTTAAAAAAATAATTTAGGTTTATTACATTGTACTCGGAGCCATGTTTCATGTTTAATGATAGGTTGGATTATGGACGTTGGCTAGGCTGTCGGTCACGGTCTAAATAATCAGAATTTTGAGGAAAAATTTTTCTAAGGTGGGTGGTTTGTGAGATCTTTCAACTTAGTTACATATCTAATACCTAATGAGATAAAATTTTATTTATAAGCAAGAATGAAAATTTTAACTTAGTTAATCACTTTTAAAGAAATGACTTTGGCTCAACTTTAAATTGGTCATTATAATTAGATCTCGCCATCCAAACATTATTCTTGCCCCTAGGGTAAGGATGGCTCGGATTCGACCGTCTTGGCTTTGGGCAAGTAGATCCCAACTGTTGGACTAGGAATCCGCCTTGGCTTTGGGGGCCGATGGCCGCCTTCGAGTTTTTTCCTATTTTTGATAATTATGTCTAATTTTTCCGTTGCTTAATAATATCAAAAAAAAATTCCGTTTTATTTTAAATAAGCCATTTTTTAACTATGGAGTCCCACCTCCAAACATATTAATTTTTTCAAAAAAAAAAGGATGAAAATATAACCCAGGCAGTGGGATCTACTCAATTGAATGACTCGGGTCAGTGTACGGTCCACTGCATGGGCCGGCTCCATCCTCCTACCTTCGGAAATCACCGCCCACCCGCCTTATGAAATGTGTCCGCGCTGGCACAGATGCCCCCTCGTACTCTCTGGGAGTCCCCACACCTAAGCGTCCCATGTGATTACTTGGCCCCACGTTCTTAAAAAAATCATCCCCTTATATATATATTTTTTCTTATTTACGAACAGAGAATGGAAACGATTTGGAGAAGAAGGAAATGCTTGAAAATGATTAGTGAGATGCCCTTTATTTATTTATTTTTAATATTTCCACTTTAGGTGAATAAAAAAATACTTTTAATGGGCGTTGAGTAATGTACTGTGTAATATGGGGGATTATCGTGCCGGATTAAGGCTTTTTTTTATTTTGTCAATATGAGCAGGTAGGCTAAATTAAACAATATTTTACTTGTTAAATTGTTGCTTACATACACGAACTATCATCTAAAGTTATATAAGCTCCTACAATATTTTTATTTTTATAAAAAAATAGTCCTAATTAGAAATATAAACAAGCTAAACCTGTTCGTAAGTATTTTATATTTAGTTCGATTCGGCTTGAACTTCTATTCGTTAATTTTGTACTTGAAAAAAATAATCGGTTCGAAATAGATAACTCGTTGAATAATAAATAGAGCTTGAGCTAACGAGTGTTTGACTCAACTTGGCTTGAAATTCGAATTCAATGTATTCAAACTCGAAAAAATACTCGATTCGATTTAGTTTGTCAATATTATTAAAATTACATTGAACTTATATAGTGTTGAGAAGAAAATTTTAATCTTATATAACCCGAGCACGAGCTAAACATAAATATTCGTTCATCTCGAAAATATAGTGAGCCAAACACAAATCAAACCTAAATATGAATCAAAGACTCGTTGAATACTCAAACAAGTTCAAATATATTTGTCAAAAATTATGTCGAATTTAAAAATATCCTCTTCCTACTCAGCTTAGCTTGGCTCGTTTATACCCCTAGTCCCAATCATCTCCATTCGGTGAAGTCATCGCACACAAATGCATTGGAAAATGTTATGTTTGTCACCTCAGGGGATTTATCAATCAACTTATGCGACTTATTACTTGCCTCACTATAAATGTTGTCTCAACGTCCCATAGGAATGTAGAAGGAAAATATGGTTTATTTACATTTTTTTTTTGTCAAAAATAACTTATTATACAAAATTATTATAAATTTAGTAAAGGTCATCAAACTCCCAATTCATCGGTCCCACGTTCTGGCCCCACACCCCACACTCACCTGTCGTCCCCTTGGCCCCCACTACCCCGACATCGTTAACGACGCAAGCGTCACGAGGCCCCACCATCGCCACCCCCCAAATACACCCAACCCGTTCCCCACTCCAACGTGTCAACATCCAATTGGACAATTTACTTCCACGTCATCGCCACACCCCACAAAAACGTACAGATAAGGGGGTACGAATAAGCCCACTCCCCCACAACCTGCTAAGAGTGAGCAGCGAGTTTGATTTTGATGGATCTGAGACGCCGCCATTAACTCCGACATCCGCCGTCGCCGGCGGCGGCGAATTTATACGATCCCGGCTGCCGCCATCCGATCTCCGACGATGCCCTACCGTCCCTCCTGCGGCCGTGGCTGGCGGGCGGCGGCCCGATCCGCTGTCGCCGGCGACCGATCTCCCCGAACCTTCGGACTTTGAAGGGGGTTCTCTAGGGCTAGGGATGAATCCGCTGTGCTGCATTGCGCCGGTGTCGATCGACCGGGACCGGTCGGCGAACCCGCCGGTGGTGCCGGTGAGGGCGAGGTCGTCGCCGGCGCATCCATCGCCGGCGGAATGCCAGGGTCCGCCGTCGGCGAAAATCGCCGCCGTCGTGGGTGCGCGACAGTGGGGCGGGGCGGAGGATGTGGAAGCCGGGGAGGAGGAGGTGGAGAGGAGGGACTCGCGGGTGAGCGGCGGCGGGGGCGCGGTGGCGGGGATTCTGAACAAGTGGGTGAACTATGGGAAGGGGTGGAGGTCAAGGTGGTTCGTGTTGCAGGACGGGGTGCTATCCTACTACAAGATTCATGGCCCGGACAAGATTTCGATGGAGGTGTTTGGGGACAAGGAAGGGGTGCGGGTGATTGGGGAGGACTCCATTAGGCATACGAGGAAAACCAGCTTGGGCAGTAGTAGAGGGAGTAGTGCCTCTAGGCCTCCCAAGCAGTGGAAGCCCTTCGGCGAGATCCACTTGAAGGTCTGTCACTCCTTCGTTCTTTGTGTGTATATAAATCTGTTCTAATTTTGTAATCCGTTTTGTAGATCTGAATATTCATCAGTCTCGATTGCATTAAATGGTATTGATTGTATTGGTTAGAATTGTTGCATGGATTTATCAGATTAGCATTGAACTTGTTTGAATCAACTCCATTTGCATCTGTACACTGGCTCTGTGATCTTATTCTCCTGCTAACTCCTGCTTCGTGATCAAAAAATTACCTATATTAAATTCGCATCTGTGTTATGTTATGTATGTACGCTGGTGTGATCTTATTACGAAGTTTTACTGCTTCTTACCTCTTGTTTTGTGATCAATAAGTTACCTGCATTGTGATTTTTCTACATTTGCACGCTTGTGTAGATTGTAAATAAACGAGATGTGTACAGGTTTCTTCTATCCGTGCCAGTAAATCTGATGATAAAAGGCTTTCAATCTTTTCTGGAACAAAAACCCTTCATTTGAGGTGCGAGTCTCGAGATGATCGGTGCGCATGGATTGAGGCATTTCATGCCGCTAAAGAGCTCTTTCCACGACTTCTTACAAGCAATGACTTCTTGCTGTCGGAGGAGGTTACAGTCTCTACTGAGAAGCTAAGATGCAGACTGCTGCAGGAGGGTGTTAACGAAGATTTAGTCAAAGATTGTGAATCTATTGTTCAATCTGAGTTTTCTGAATTGCAAAACCAGTTGCTAGCCCTGCAAAGGAAGCATGTTCTTCTGCTCGACACACTGAGACAATTAGAGGTATTATGGGTTCGTACAGTTTTGGCTGAATCATTGTTCAAATGGCCAACATATTTTTTCATGATGCAGACAGAGAAGGTGGAACTTGAAACTACTGTTGTCGATGAGACAAAGGAACGGGAATCATACATCGGTCAAGTGACTGGTCGATTCAGTGGTAAAAAATGAGAATCTTATTACTTTGTGTAGTTCTGAATCTACTTAATGATGATCGACATTTTGAATCATATAACTCAGATAACTACACATCTAATTATAACTGTTTTTTATATGTATTAAATATAGATTGCATTAAGTAGGAGGTTGATACAATTTTATCTTTTTTTAACATTATTATGACCTACTTTTAGATTTTAAACAAAATGCACTAATTAATAGATATTTAGAAATTAATTTTTATAACAATTATTTTGATAATTAAGATGAAAGGTCAAAAATTTTATTTAGATTTGAAAATTAATAATTATCTTTATTATTATTTTTCCTATTTATCTATGCGACTTTAACTAGTGAAGCCACTAAATTGCTCCAAATAAAAGGTGTATTCATATAAGCTATATGAATTGTAGCTCATATATATAGCTCTTTTAAAATCTATATGCGTTATATGCAAACTTCATAGAACGATAAGGATAAATATTTTTTTGTATAGTGTTTGGCATAAAAACTTGTATGAAGTCTCTGCCTTTCAGAAGATTTGAGCTATTAATGCAATACATTTTTTTCAATTTATATATTTTTTGCTTATCTTCTACAAACTTTATAATTCCAGATTTCCACTCAGTCTTGTCGGAGGGCACTGCTACTGACTCTGATGCAGACAACGAAAGTAGAGACGGTGGAGATGGAGAAACAGATGATGATGATGGGATCTTTTTTGACACTGTGGATTTCCCGTCTTCAGACTTTTTAAGAAATGGTTCTCTTAGATGTAGGGACAATTTAGGGACTGCATGTTGCAGCTTAATATGTGATAAGAACTATTTCCATTCAGGCCGCATAAATGAATTGAATGTGGGAGTCAAGGCACCTGTTTATCCATTTGTGAAGAGAAGGGATAAATTGCCTGACCCAAAGGAGAAAGATAAGCCAGTTGGTCTGTGGTCAATTATTAAAGAAAATATAGGAAAGGATCTATCAGGCGTCTGCCTCCCTGTCTACTTCAATGAGCCACTTTCGTCTTTACAGAAGTGCTTTGAAGATTTAGAGTACTCTTATTTAGTAGATCGCGCTTTGGAGTGGGGAAAACAGGTTTGTGTCTATGTCAACCAGTCAACTTATTCGGAATGCTACATGATCTTGGCATGTGTAATATAAGTTTCAAACTGATGCAGGGAAACAGCTTGATGAGAATACTAAATATTGCAGCTTTTGCCGTATCTGGATATGCATCAACAGAGGGCCGCCAATGTAAGCCTTTCAACCCACTTCTTGGAGAGACTTATGAAGCTGATTATCCAGATAAAGGCCTTCGCTTCTTTGCCGAGAAGGTATGCGGCTAGTTCTTTTAAAATTTGGAGTGGGGTGAAATTTAGAGTATCAGAAGCTTTGTATTGCTTTTTTATACATGACCAGTTTAAAACTTGCATGATATATTTTTGGGTTTAGGTCAGTCACCATCCAGTGATTGTTGCTTGTCACTGTGATGGAAGAGGCTGGAAATTCTGGGCAGATTCTAATTTGAAAGGGAAATTTTGGGGTCGATCCATTCAGCTTGATCCCGTGGGAGTTCTCACCCTCCAATTTGAAGATGGGGAGACCTTTCAGTGGAGCAAGGTCACAACATCCATATACAATATCATCATTGGCAAGATTTATTGTGATCACTACGGCACAATGAGAATCAAAGGCAGCGGCCGGTATTCTTGCAAATTGAAATTCAAGGAACAGTCCATCATTGACCGTAACCCTCATCAGGTAAACAAGAGCTCGATAAGTAATTCTGCGTAATGTAATCAATTTGATAAAAGTGGCGGCACATCATTTGATCATATTTGATAGCCTAAAAAAACAAGTCATTGTCCAATACAGGTTCAGGGATTTGTTCAAGATAATGAGACAGGAGAGAAAGTGGCAATGCTGCTGGGAAAATGGGACGAGACCATGTACTATGTACTGGGAGATCCGAGTTCTAAGCCAAAGGGTTATGATCCCATGAGTGAGGCTGTCCTCCTTTGGGAGCGAGACAAGACTCTAACCCAAACACGATATAATCTTACACCTTTTGCCATATCCTTAAATGAGTTGACTCCAGGCTTACTGGAGAAGCTTCCACCTACGGACTCCAGATTAAGACCAGACCAGAGACACTTGGAGAATGGAGAATATGAAATGGCAAATGCAGAGAAACTCCGACTTGAGCAGTCTCAACGCCTGGTACATTTCATTGGTCATCTTAACCCCAAATTTCCATTATGTCGGGCGAGAGAACACACTATCGGCATGTTTTTTTATCTCGAGCTTCAAATGTTTCTTGATGTGCTCTTTTGACATTGAGCAGGCTAGGAGGATGCAAGAAAGTGGATGGCAACCAAGATGGTTTAGGAAGGACAAAGATGATGACTGCTACCGGTACATAGGAGGATACTGGGAGTTGAGGGAGAGAAGAAACTGGGAAGGGATCCCGGATGTTTTTGGTCACGCCTGGTCTACTTCGCCTATAAAGTAAACCTTCTTCCTTGCAGTTGCAATAGAGCCATTCATTCTATTTTTAAAGTTCCCTTGCTAAATTTTTTTGTCTAATTCCTTGTCTTAAAGTTTATATCAAGTCATTGCTTAATAACTTATACGTGTAAGATTACTTCGTACAAATGCGTTTTACTTTCTACTTTAGGTAAAGGAGCTGTATTAGACAGGCCGTCAACAGCCGCTCGACCACCTTGGGCATGCCTTCTTTCCCATTGACTGATCTGATTATTGGAACTTTGAAGTTTGGACAGACGATGTATCCTGTTTGGTATCGTCAATTGTGACTTAAAATTGCCTTGGGAAAAAAAATCGTGGCTTATAATTGGATGATGCCAACAAATGCATCGGCCTGTGTAGAGTATGTGAACACTGATTTCGATTATGAGACCGAGCCCTTGCATGTTACAATCTTCCTACATCGCAAGTTAACAAATTGGCGATTTCTTTCCTATCATCACTTGAAATCAACTGTTCGAGTACAATTCTTATATCTCGCCACAATCATCAATGAGGTTTTGAATCTTCTAAATCTTAGATTAGAGGCTTACGTTGAATTATGTGCGTGCCATGTATATGATAAACTTTACTCGTAACATAAGCTAAGCCAAGCCCGAACACATACAGATGGGCACTTCGAGACTTTACAGAGTTTGCCTTGCGATGCCGTTGCTTGGTTGTCAATCTTTCGCTGGGAATTACCGGATTAGCCTGACTGGCTGTCCGAGTACGCATAAGCAGACTTTTATACTTGATTGTTGAAAGTAATGTATACAATATTTACTCTTATTAATAGAATAATTTAAAAAATCAAACTATTATAATTTTATCTCTTTACATAATTAAAATCTACCTTTTAAATTAGAATTTATATTTAAAGTATTAAATTATTATCTTCTATCTAATATTTATTTATGAGATTAAAATCTATTTCTAATATTGGTCACACATGCACTACATCTTGCCTAATAAATACCCTTATATTATAGCGTATGGGTATTTTTATAGGCTTTTAAAACTTACTTAATTTTTAATAATAATAATTATTACTATTATGTTTATTATTAGAAAAGTGTTGGATTGTAATTTTATCTAAATTAAGAATTTTAAAAACATTAATATATTTATAATTATACTTTAAAATTAACTTTGTTACTTAATAATATATATTTAATTTAAAGTTTTAAAGATTTTAGACGTTTATTTATTTATGTATTGTTATTTATTATTAAAAAAACTTAGAGTATAATTCTATTCAAATTAGAAATCTTTTAAAAATAAATTCTATTTAGTTATTAAAATTACTTTTAATATTTGTATACAATTATATTTCGTTAAAGTTAGTTAAATAAAAATTCATTATTTTTATTTAAGAATAATATTATCATAATTTTAAAATTAATTTTATACATTTTTAATATATATTATTAATAAATTTTAAATATACCTTGGGTATATGGGGCACCGGGCCGGTCTTTGACTCGTTAATAATTAAACTACCAGGTTGAGGACCGTCAATTTGTTAACTTGAGGTCTCATTTCCAAGATCCAATAATTAACCAGCAATTAGCGGGATAATTTTATGATTAATTGAACATGCCGACCCGACCCGACCCGACCCGAACAGACTATCGTCCTCCTGGGTCCTGCGTGGCCCATGGCGGCAGTTGGTGGTGGCCATCGGCGGGAAGAAAAAGCTGAGATTTTCAGGGATGAAGGGAGCGGTGGGGATGAGATATGGGCTGTTTCCGAGGGCCTTCTCCGGCCAGACTCAGGTTCTTATTGCCACTGACTTTCCTCTCTTTAAGCTTTTTGTGTTGTTCCTACTGATACTTTACTCACCCTGTCTGGAAATATTGACTTTGGCATATTAAGTATGCTTGTTTTCTGTATGATAATGTGGAAATAGTCACCCTGTTATTCTATGAGCTTGCTACGTTGGAGAGCGCAGCTGAACAAGGCATATCATAACTTTTGATATCAAGTATGCTTGTTTTCTGTATGATAATGTGGAAATAGTCACCTGTTATTTTATGAGCTGGCTACGTTGGAGAGCGCAGCTGAACAAGGCATATCATAAATTTTTTTTGCAGTGAAGCTTTTGTGCGGTTTTTACTGATAACTATATATCATGTTGAAGGCGATTAATCTATGGAGTGTGAACTCAATTATATGCATTTTTAGTTATGTTAATGTTGAAAATAATAACTTCTTTTTTCATATTCCTGGTATTTGTCAATTCTTTCTAGAGAGAGTGAGGATCCTTACTCTTTTACATGAGCCCGATGTCAATAAAAGTGTTTTAAATGCATTTCGCTTGAGCAAAAAGAAATGAGCTGAGAATTAGAGTCAAATAAGGTAACAGTTGCGGTTGTGAATAATTAATCTGTTTAATGACAAAAAAGTCATCCAACCTAAAACTTTATCGCCATCATTTTAACTATGAAAGCAATGAATAAATTACTCTAAGCCTGCGCAGCCGACCCATTGCTGGGATAAGGTGTTGATGATGTAATATTCTAGGAACTCGAATAGACTCGTTACAAGTTTCTGCTGCTTCTTGGGAATGGAAAGGCTGAGATAATTCACATGCTTCAAATTAATAGAGAACATTAGAAGCTCATAGAGCTAAAATGCCTTTCTTTTTGATATCTATTTTCTCCTTATGCTCCAGGATGTAGCAAAATCGAAGTCACGTGAAAAAAGGCTGCTGGAAGCTTTACTTGACAGAAAATGGCTGCTTGCTGCTCCTGAATGTATGATCGACTGTATATCAGTTACTGACTCTGGAGGGTCACAGGTAGCAGAAGCACCTCTTTCATGTTCCTATTCAAATGATAGAATGAATCAACTGGGTGACATTATAAAAGCAAAGAGAAGGAAAGATAAATTCTTTTTGTGCTAAGGGATGATTTGTTGCATCCCCTTATAAATGGAAACAAAGCAAGAAAACTTGATGCGTTACTTCCTGTACTTGGGGATCATGGAGTCACAGACGTGGTAAGCTGTTATCTGCTCCTTGTCATGTGTGTCATTGTTTATATTCATAGTTCTGATTATGACATAGTAATAACATGTGGAGGTTGTCTGCTCCTTGTCATTATGACATAGCTGTTATCTGCTCCTTGTCATTGCATCTTATTTGAACATTTTGTTATTGTAGGTTACATGTGGAGGTTGTCAAAGTGCACACACAGCTGCTGTTGGTAACTTTGTCGGATTATTTTGTTTACCATGGCTTTTAGATAACCATATGAAGTTTGTTATGGGGTTCCTTTTTACACTTTATTTATCATGGTATAAAACATTGGAAATCGTCAAAAGTTTCCTACTCTATGATTTCAAAAATCAACATGTTTTTATATCTAGCAATTATGATCCACAATCTTCATGTTGCTTCAGCTTCAACCGATGCCTCTATTATTATTAGTCATCTATCTTCCCTTCTGAACTTTGCATTATTATTTACCAGTTGTTTCATGCTCTGAAAGAGGTATAAGGGCTCATCTACTTTTACACTTTATTCATCATGTTATAAAACATTGGAAATCATCAAAAGTTTCCTACTCTATGATTTCAGAAATCAACATGTTTTTATATCTAGCAATTATGATCCACAATCTTTGTGTTGCTTCAGCTTCAACCGATGCCTCTATTATTATTAGTCATTTATCTTCTCTTCTGAACTTTGCATTGTTATTTACCAGCTGTTTCATGCTCTGAAAGAGGTATAAGGGCTCATCTATTTTTACACTTTATTCATCATGGTATAAAACATTGGAAATCATCAAAAGTTTCCTACTTAATGATTTCAGAAATCAACATGTTTTTATATCTAGCAATTATGATCCACAATCTTCGTGTTGCTTCAGCTTCAACCAATGCCTCTATTATTATCAGTCATTTATCTTCCCTTCTGAACTTTGCATTATTATTTACCAGCTGTTTCATGCTCTGAAAGAGGTATAAGGGTTCATCTTCTTTTACACTTTATTCATCATGGTATAAAACATTGGAAATCATCAAAAATTTCCTACTCTATGATTTTAGAAATCAACATGTTTTTATATCTAGCAATTATGATCCACAATCTTTGTGTTGCTCCAGCTTCAACCAATGCCTCTATTATTATTAGTCATTTATCTTCCCTTCTGAACTTTGCATTATTATTTATCAGCTGTTTCATGCTCTGAAAGAGGTATAAGGGCTCATCTACTTTTACGAGGAGAAGAACCAGAAGTTTTGACTGGTTACAACTTGGTGTCAACAATGTTTGGAAATGTTCATTATGTTCCAAGATCAATTTATGCCAAGCGAGGAGAGATGCTTGCAAATTATGCAGATTTAGTGGCTGGCAGCAATAATTCGGTCATTCAAATTAGTGATATATTAGAAGATGTTGCTATTAAAATGTCTGGAGAAGTAACTCTGCCGCTTGATACTATTACCCCAAAAGTAGTTGTCATCAGTGAAGGCGCCGGTGAAGTCATTGGCTTATTAGGTGGATCTTTTCAGTGCCAAATCTTTTGGTGTTGTCTGTTAGCTGCTTGAAAGTGATGAGTTTTATTTTTCACTTCATTATCATTGCCTTATCCTTGATAAATGTCTTCCTTGTTTCATTAATTGGATTGATAAATTTATCGCTGGAAATATTTCAGGTGTTATTCGCCTTGTAGAGCACCTTTCTCAGAACCATTTATTTGGAAATGACCGCCAAATGAAAATTGTTGTAGATGCAGGTACAGGGACCACTGCTGTTGGCTTGGCTCTGGGAGCCTTCTGTTTAGGGTGTGTACAATATTTGAAGAACATCACATTGTATGCAAGTCAGCTAGATAAATGGGATCATAACCTCTTTCCTCCCTTTCAGATTGCCATGGGAAATAACTGCAGTGATGTTGGCTGATGACATTGACGGATATAGAAGTCAAGAGAGGCGTCTGATCACAGAATTCAATCAAATTTATCCTTCAAAAATATTTGCTGGCACAGTGAATAGGGAAGGCTGTGGAATTCTCCAGTGGACAGAGCGTAAACAACCAAGAAAGTGCGTACCACTACCACTAAAATTGATCAATCAGTATTAGTATCAGCAAATTATTGGTTTTTATCATACCAGGTCATTTGAGTATTAATTTGGATATAGGTTGCTTCACATCAAACCATGCTATCTTAGTCATTTCATGTACGAATTAATTAATTCTTTACGCATCAAATTGGTCAACCATATGAAGGTTGATGTTTTTCCTTACTTTATTTTGTTGCATCATGGTATATGCAAAAAATATATATTAGACAGTTTGATTTGTGTGAAATTCTTGGGTGGTAATTTTGCTCAATTGCTGAAAAGCTTCGGAATTTTTTACTCGTCAGGTTTGGCAATGTACTAGAAGGCGAAGTCGAGACATGCCGGAAAATTGCAATGCAAACTGGCATTTTCCTGGACCCAGTATACACATTGGCTGCTTGGGAGCAATCAACTCGCCTCTGTCTGCAAGAAGCAGAAGCCGGAGGACATGCCCAAGTTGTGATGCTGCATACCGGAGGTACCCTAGGAATGTTTGGACTAGCTCAGAGGTACAAGTCTCACTTCCAGTTTCCTCAGCCATGGAAAGCACCATGGTGATTGTGGTAAGAGTGGGCCTGTACTGGGTTATTCATATCTTCACCCCTCAAATTAAGATTGAAAATATGCAGCCAATCAAACCATCACTACCCAAAATTATATTCTTGATCCCCTCTTGAAATGTGGCTAGTTGAATTGAAATATGTCAGCATTGATGCAAATATGCCAGATATACCTACCCCGGGTCTCCCTCTAGAAAATGCCTTAAGTTGGATTATTACTTCATTACCCCCAAAAGATCTAACAAGATCAATGTTGTGAAATGTGAACCGTCCATTTAGTTGACTCGAAGTCCTTGAGGGGCTTGCTAGTACTAGCACTCCACACCAATATCCTTATATTAGGTTTTGCTCTGTTGTATCAAAGCAAAGAGAGATCGGAGATCTGATCATCCATGGCTGCCCATGGCGTTGACAATCCGGCACTGGCCCCTGATCTGGACTCGCCCGAGGTCCCCGGACATGAATTTGCCCAGTTTGCCGCAGGCTGCTTCTGGGGGTGGAGCTTGCCTTCCAGAGGGTCCATGGCGTGACCAAGACCGAGGTGGGATTCTCCCAGGGCCATGCCCATAACCCTTCCTACAAGCTTGTCTGCACTGGTGAGACCAACCACGTCGAGGTGGTTCGCCTCCAATTCGATCCCTCCGTCTGCACCTACGCCAACCTCCTCGACCTCTTTTGGTCCCGCCATAATCCCACCACCGTCAACCGCCAGGTTAACGATACTCTGATCGATCAAAACACCAAAGCAACACCATGATAAACCTATTATTACATATCCATGCACGTATATTTATATGGTCGAGCGCAATTGCACGTGTAGGGGGCTGATGTGGGGACGCAGTATAGATCGGGCATCTATTACTACAATGACGAGCAGGCGAGGCTGGCGAGGGAGTCAATGGAGGCCAAGCAGGAGGAGGTCGGGGATGGGAGGAGGATCGTGACTGAGATCCTGCAGGCAAAGAGGTTCTACAGGGCGGAGGAGTATCACCAGCAGTACTTGGAGAAGGGGGAGGGAAAGGGGCGAAGCAGTCGGCAGCCAAAGGGTGCAACGACACCATAAGGTGCTATGGCTAGTTGTGCGCTTATCAAATATTATATTATGAATAATAAAAATGTCATGTATTAGGCCTAATAATAATATAAGCCGTGACTTTGGGACATGAATTGGCTGTGGTTTTATTTTCCTCAATCAAATTGGTATTATCTTTTCTGCTTCTCAATGAGTTTGTGAGAACTATAAAGTAAGCTTTCAAATCGTTTTTTGAAGAAAATTGCTACTTCTAAGTTCTAACTTTTAGTATTGAGTCAGGTTTCTTTTTCAAAGCAGGGTAATGATTTTAGACTAACATGATGATGTCCCGGTGATCAATATGTTGGGCCCTTTGCGTCCCAAAAGGACGTAGAACATTTTCCACGAGTCTTTTTTGATATAAAATCTAGTTTTAAGAAAAAGGTTTTTGCACGAGCTTATATTCAAACGGCTAACTTTATTATGACATATGTGCAATAAACTAAACAATTTTTTCTTCACACATTAGGCGGAGGAGTATACCTGAAATACCATGATTGCCTAACAATCTTTCCTTAAACCATTAAGCAGAACCAACGAAAGAAACTTCTATAATTAGTGTAAGTAAACACTAAAATCCACTTGGCTCTGGCCACCAAAGCTCATCTGACTCTAATACAACTTGTAAGATTTTAACACATGAAATCTTTAAGCCCCTTTATTATGCTTTGACAATGTAATAAATAGGGAATACAAAAAGAGTTAATGTGAAAAACCCCAAAATATAAGGATATATCACAAGTCATTCATTATATCAAATAATAGATATAGAAATCCTTATCAATATCACACAATAAATTCTTGCTATACAAGTCACTCTAATTAAGAAAAACTCATACTCTAATTAGGAAAATTCACAATCTCTAACTAGACAAAATAATCTAATTGAAGAATACTCTCAATCTCCAATTGAAAAAACACTCTACTGAGAATACTTTCTACTTACAACTAGATAGGACACTCTCGGTTGTATACACATTAACAAGTATATAGAAATACATATTTATAAACAAGACACATTGTTGGGGCGCAGGATCTTCGCTCCCACAATTACGCTTCGCTTTGAGTTAGATAAGTGGGTTTGGTGGGACCAAATGTGCCCTTGCTGCATAAAGAAATTATGTGAGGTAGAAAATTAAAAATAAAAATAAGAGTGTCATGAGCAAGGAGAGACTTATAAAATTTTACTTCCTTAGGGTTTAACTCGAATCACTAAGTGAGTCCACTGTTGTTTGATAACCACGAATTCACTATTTCTTTTTAATTTTACACTTCCCACAAAATAATGAATTTTATCGCATTTGGTTTGATTTGTTTTTTATATCTTCGACTCCAATACATTGGTTCGCCTATTACTTAACTTCAAATCTTCAAACTAACTTCGCCATTGTGTCCAAAGAGCCTAAAAACGGTGGGCTAGCAAGTTTCGTGTCGATCCATGGTTGGGGAAGGCCTTCAAATTATTTTTAGAGCAATATTGGATTGGACCAGATCAGTTTAGGTCACTTCCGTTTGGCAATGGTGGCGGCAGAAAGTTCCGGCGGAATTGCTTTTTGGTTGGGTTCTATCACCATTTTTTAGCGACAGTGGAGTCTTATTGTGGCAGGACTTGATTTGGTTTTGTAGCCGGTGATGAGAGGGACCGATTGGAGGCGGCAACTTGTCCTTTGGTGGCAGTGATTGGCCGGTTGGACTCCGAGTGTTGCTCTCGCACTGCTTTGGCAGGTCTCGTTTGGGTGATTTTTGGCGAGGGCAAGGCTCTTAAGTGGTGGCTATCGATTGGGGTCCATGGTCGGTGATGATGGAAGTGGAGGCGTTGGTGTGGTCGGAGACGACTGGGGTGGCCGGACAGAGGGCCCAAAGTTGGTCGCTTCTATGCACTTTCTTGTTTTGCTGCTTGAAGGACATTTTCTAGGCGCTTTCCTAGCGACTAGTGACTTCTTTGACGATATTTCTTGGCTTGGGTCCTTAGTTGGCAATAGTGGGAGTCTGTTGAAGGTGGTAGTGTGGTCAAAGACAATCTGGGCTGACCAGACGGTGGCTGTGAAGAGGCCACTTGTTGATGCTTTGCAAATCCGGCAAGGGGTTCCTCTTGGCTTTTTCCAACAAGTGTGGCTGCAGACGACGGTGATTCTTGGATGGATGGTGCCTGGGGCACTCTAAGCTACATGTATGTGGTCTTTGGGATTACCGAGGATGGATCTCTGACTATGGGGTTCCTCCCTTTCTTCCCTTCTTCTCTAGGTTCCTCCCTTCCTCCTTCTTCTCGCTTCTTCCTTCTCTTCTTTTGTTTTTTCCTTCTCTTATTTTCTCCTCTTTCTCTACACGAGCCTTTAAATTTTTACTGTAATGTTCCCCCTTTCCACCAACTTTACTAGGTGACTATTTATAATACTTCATAGCCCCTCCAACCTTCTTTTTGGAAATCCTTACCCACCTCTTCTTATCCCTTCCTTATCTTCTTGCTTCGATTTTAGAACCCATGTGACCGGGTCACGAATGTTGCTAAACTCAACTTGGGTGGAGGGGTTCGATCACATAGATATGACCAACTTTTGAATACAAAGAACTAATAACAAATACTTTTCCCTTGGTATTGAAACTATCCCTAATGAACTTCAACTTACTTTATCTCCCACAAATTTTCTCACATTTCTTGAACTTTTTAGAGTAAATCAAAATAACTAAATGTCTTTACGACTTCTCGTATAATAATCTTCATCGTACGAAGACAAACTTTAACATTATATATATATATATATATAAAGACCATAAATATCATTAAGTTACTATTTTATTTGTACATTTTTGTCCTAACTTAAAGCAATAAAAATCTTCTGATTCGCCTATTGCCTGCTAAAAGAGAAATGATTTTTTGATTCCGCTAAACTGATATATTTTACTTGGGCCAAATTAGAAAACGCGGTTGACAAGGCCCGGCCCACATATGATCAATGGATTTCTCCGAGGCCCACAAAAGGTGAGCCCATGTTGATGAAGAAATGTGGGCCGAAGTCGCTGTTTTGAACTTTTTAAAGGCCCTCCAACCGTCTTATCAAAAAGACTGCAGAGGGCCCAATATTATTGCCAGCCTTCTCAGCCCACTCTGCAACCGCATCGCTCTTTTTTGTTTTCCTGATCAGGCTTTCACAAATTCGCTTCTTCTTAATAATATTCTGCCCCGCATTTTGTTGTTAGAAATAATTTGTTATCTAAAATATTTTAAAAATGCAAATAATATAGAGATATAATAGAAAAGGCCAGCTATAAAATGTTTTTTTTGCCCAAATTATCGAATGAAAAGTGTCGGAGACATCTAAATACCTACTTCGAACAATAAGAATAACAATCACAACTAGTAATGCTTAATTGATGTTTAAGAAAAGCCCGAATTACATGACTGTCCCGGTAACACTACAGCGAACTGTTTATCTATTATCTGTATTTTCATATTAGGACTTGGTGGACATTGTTTAACCTTGAGATTTGTCAAATTTGACACCTTAAAAAATCAACCCAACCTGGATTCCAGACCACATCTACACTAGGACATGAGCCACAATCTATGCTTCTAAATTCTAATTATATATATGTGTGTATATATATATATATGTAAGTGTGGTCTTAAAGGTGACGTCCAATTTGGCATCATCAACAACTCAAAGAGATGATCAGAGAGGAGACCGGGAAGATGTGGGGCTGGGCCTAACTTAGGTTTCTATGTGTGAACATTCCCAACAATAACATAAACATATAAAAGATATATAACATGCATGCCAGAGTCATGCTGCTGGGCAGGGAGCTTCTGACTCTTAGACTGTTTTGAAGGGGAAGACCAACGAGTATCAGAACAGAGGGGACAATGGGAAGAAGGTCAAAGAGGAATAAATAGAAAGGGAGAAATTGGGTGTTGAAGTTTGATTCACATGCAGCTTGATTTGCTATTTGTGATGAAAGATATAGAGGGGAACTGGTGCAAAGGAGTATATAATACTTCCTTGTATAGATGTATTTAGTAGATAGTAGATGGGGCAGTGCTATTGAGTCTACTGACAGTCCCACCCTGTTGAAGACCCCTTTACCATCTGACTCCTTCCTTTGCAAAGCTTCGGAATTAACAAGAAAGATGGTTATTTTGCTGCTGCAAAATGCAAATTTACTATATGGGTTTCTTTAAAAAGGTTGCAAATTTGGATTCTGATATGGGTCGTACAAAGGTAGAAGCGGCGTATAAATGGATGGACTGCTTTTGCCGAGTTTCCTCTATTAATTACCATTTGAGCAACAATTATGAACTTTTTAAGTAATGCCTTCTACCTACGCTATACAAAATTTTAATACAGATATTTATAGGATGATTGATTGCAATAGAAAATTTTATATAAAATTTGTAGATAATTTTATCGTAATTTTTATTTTGCTATAATGATTAAAAGTAGGAGAGCTTATAAAATTTGCTCGATTAAGGAGTAGAAGGGGGATAAGTATTAAAAATAAGTAAATGTGGTTCAAACTTTTTTAAAATAAAAAATTCTAAAAACATCCTTTACCATTTTATATTTTACCAACATTTTTTTAAATACTTTTTTATCCGCTATTATTATCGCTTTACATTTTAACTCTAAACAAGGACAAAACAACGTAACTAAATGCCCATAAAATTTTCGTATAACCTTTTAAATGATTAAGTATGCAATACCGAACAAAATAATAACAACAAACATTCTAAAACCATGCCATTCAAGAATATTTCTTGCTCATAATGCACAGATTATTATTATACTTAAAACACGAGGTATTGTTTTTGAATCTGAAGGTAAGAAACCGCTCAACATCCATAGCTTTGCTATAATCAACCATCTTAATAATATATTTCCAAAGACAAAATCAACCGATTCAACCTAGAAATAGATTTGACTCGCCGCCCGAATCACCGATTCGGCCGTTTCATGACCCGCCCCGATTCGGTCGTCCGTACACCAAGGGCATTATCGAGATCCCAAATTGTAGTGGCATTCTCGTAATTCTCTATCTAGCACGCCCTATTGGGGGCATTTTCGGAAGACAAAAGTTCTGTCCTCTTCTCGTTTTCTGGAAGCTAGCAAGAGCGGACGCTGTCCGGTTCCTGCTTCCACTACTCCACCGGAGCTACACCACTCTCGAGGGCAGCCACGCCGGAGTTGGCTCTTGCGACGACGGCGGCGGCGGAGGCGGTGACGGGGATATCTGTTTTTATGGATTTGGCGCGGTTTTGAGCTGTACTTGGTCGAGACTCGGGAAGGTGACTGTTCGTCTTCCCCCGATCGAGAAGACCCCGGAGATAGAGCTCCGGTTGTGATAAAGGGGCGTTTTCCGGGTGGTTGGTGGTGGGGAGTCGTGTGTTCACCGCCGGAGGGATGAGCGGAGCTGGGATGAGGTTGGATCCCACGGCGGAGGAGTTCTGGCCGAGCGCCGCCGCAGCCGCCGTCCCTAGGCCGGCGCCGGACCATTTCCCGGTCGTACAGCCCCCAATTTGCTTCCCCTACCCGTCCCCCGGCATGGTCGCGCCGCCGCCGGGGCCGCCGATGCCGGCGCTGTCGGTGGCCCCGGCGGTGTGCGCGGGGGCGACGAGGGCAGTGGTGCTGAACCCGGTGCCGGGCCACGTGACGGAGGAGGCGGTGTGGCGGGACATGGAGGCGTTCGGGGCGGTGCGGGCGGTGCATGTGGTGGAGAGGAGGAGGGCCTCGCCGTCTTCGTCGCCGGCGGCGGCGGGGGCGGATGTGGAGGAGATGGCGGTGGTTGTGCAGTTCTACGACGTGAGAGACGCGCAGCAGGCTGTGGTGGAGGTGCAGGCGCAGCACATGCGGCAGCAAAGCCGGCTCGGCCACCATTACTCGCTGCTCATGCGCAATTGGTGCCCGCCGGAGGAGCTGCTCTTGGGCTTCCCCGCCGCCGCCGGCGGTGCAAGAGCGGGGGCTGGTGGATGGGCTGGCGGTGTGGGCGCAGTTCACGACGGCAACACCGGTGGGAGGGGTGGAGGGGCAGAACCAGGGGACGATCGTCGTCTTCAACGTCGACCCCGATATCCCCTCCGACCACCTCTCCGACATCTTCCAAGTTTTTGGTAAGAACCTCCCTTCTTATCAAATGCAAATCCAATCTCTAAAATGAAAAATCCCACCAACACCACTTTTCTTTCTTCCACTGAATTTGTCGAAACTGAGCTATTGCTAGTTTGCTCCCATCATATACATAAGTGAATTATATTCCCCATCATTTAAATTACTAAAAAATTGTTCATGTGTACTTAGCTTTCCAACTTCTTGAATTCTCTTTAATTTCTGCAGGTTTAATTGTCCAATTTCTGATCACAGTAATGTTATAACAACTGATCATCTGCTGATTTTAATTGACAAAGACTACTACAGTCTGAAAGAGTTTCATGGCACATCTAATTTGGTGTGCATAATTCGAATAGTTTATATAACTTTTCTCCTCATCTTTAACATGAATATTATGTTTTTCGAACGAAGTATATCTATTTAGCTAGCTTGCTATATACATATTCTATCAGGTTAATAATCGAACTCAACAGTCATGAAGAAAATTTTTCTACATGTACCCATTTACCATCATGCGGATTATAAAAAGTGAACATAATTTATTTATTATTTTAATTTTTTACAAAGCAAAGTGAACATAACCGATGTTTATGATCAACGATACTGTAAATTTAAAAAACAAATCTCGTGTTCTTCCCTGGTATTCAAATGTTTTATGAGTCATTTGTCAGAAAACGAAGATCAACTAAATTCGCATTTGCATGCATATGTTATAATTATGACACAGTAGGTTTTGGTTCTTGAGCTTTACACAAATTAAATAAACATCGATCACATGTTGATCATCTTATGATTGATGTAATATACGCAGGGGCGGTCAAAGAGGTGAGGGAGGCGCCATCGAAGCGGCCGCACCGCTTCATCGAGTTCTTCGATGTCAGGGACGCAGCTCGGGCACTAGCTCAGATGGACGGCAAGTGCTTATACGGCCAGCGTTTGCTGATCCAGTTTAGCCGCGCCGGCGGCCAGTCCAAGCGCCTCGTCGCCGCGGCAGCCGCCGCCGCTGCATGCACCATCCCCTCCTCCTCCACATCTTTCCTCCCCAACCACCGATCTCTCACCAGCAAAGGCTCCCGCCGGGATCACGATAAGAGCTCTAAGAAGGTTACTGGAGTAGCTGCAGCGGAGCAGGAGCCGGCGACGCCGAGGAGCAGGAAGTGCTTGAAGAGCGCGGGCAAGGTGAAGAAGCCGGACTTGAATTTCGTGTTTGGCGACGAGTTTGATGCTGCGGAGTGTCGAACCACGGTCATGATCAAGAACATACCCAACAAATACAGGTACGATAATATACATCATCAATCGTCTCTCAATATTATTGATGGCCTAGTTAATGATATGAACCATTTTGTGTTGCAATTTCTAATTGGAGTTTAGTCAGAAGTTGCTGCTAAACATGTTGGACAACCATTGCATCAATAGCAATGAGCAAATTGCCCAAGTTGGAGAAGCAGAAGAGCCCATCTCCGCTTACGACTTCGTCTACCTCCCTATCGACTTCAAGTGAGCTTTTATTAATAAATACGCATAAATAATATTAAATTATGTCAAGCTCTCTGCATCATTTATATATGTGATAATAATTGCAAGAACAGCTTTTTAAAGTAGCTAACATGAATGTTGAGATGTGATACTACTGTAGTAACAAGTGCAATGTGGGGTATGGTTTTGTGAACCTGACCTCGCCACAAGCGGCATGGAGGTTGTACAAAGCTTTTCATAAGCAGCCATGGGAGGTCTTCAACTCTCGAAAGATTTGCGAAGTTAGCTACGCTCGACTCCAGGTCTTCTTCTCTTCTAAGAGGTCGATTTGTTAACTTACCAGTTAGTTGTAGTATCTGTAAGAGTGATGGAATCTGGATGCTCTTGGTTTAGGGTTTGGAGGCATTGAGAGAACACTTCAAGAACTCCAAGTTCGCATGCGACACAGACGAGTACCTCCCCGTCGTCTTCTACCCGCCGCGAGACGGGAAGCAGCTGACGGACCCGCTCGCCGTCGGTGGCCACCAGTCCGGCGACGAGGCGGCGGAGGCCGGGCGGAAGAAGCCGGCAGACGACGACGACGACGAGTCATCATCATCTACCTCGACGTCGACCTCGGAGGGAGGTGGTGCAGATGACCATGGCGGGGAGGGCTAGGAGGCACTCCGGGCGAGGATGTCGGGGGTGGCAGTGTCGGCGGCGAGCGGCTTGGCCGCCGGCAACGGGTGCTTGCCGATGGCGGGATTGTCAGGAGCAACGGCTCCGGCACAAGCTCTCTTTCTGATCAATATCTATACCTATAGTATGATCTCTTCTCACTCTCTCTCTCTCTCTTGATAACAAGGCCTTATTTTTTCATGTTGGGTTTTCTTTAATTTGTTAGGGATGAATATTTTCAATTGCTTTGTATTGTATCCTATATATTTCCATGTTATTACGAAAGTTTATATTATTGGGAAAATAAATCGAATATATATATATATATATATATATATGAATTTGAGAATCTCTTTCTCGCATATACCGAGGAGTTGGGTTAGAGGAGGAGGAGGCCGTGCTTTACTCATCGGAAAAACAGCAGCTCCTCCGGGCACACGCTAGTATCCATCCTCTCACTTTCGGCCTGTGCTTCTCTTCTTCTCTTTCTTTGTGCTGTGTATCTGTGTCTCTCTTACTATAATATTATTATGGGTCTGTGCCTGTCTGGGATGGTGGCGGTTGATGCAGATGGCTGCGACGGCTTCACCAACTGTACCTCACTAGCGTTTCTTGAACCACGAGCTTTGCCTCCTTCCCCTCCTCGCTTGCTTTGCCAGCTTCTGTTTTGCTTGGTTACTTACTTACCATGATTAGCGAGCTGCTTTTATTCTTTTGAGCTAATTAGCGTGCTAATATGATTTGTCATTTCATGACCGTTTAAGACTTTAATTGATAGACTCTCATGATTTAAATTCTTATCAAAGATTCTATGACGATGCCTAGCGGCCTTAACAGTGATACCCCATGAACAACAGAATTGATGTAGAAGGCGTACTAAAAATATAATCAAAGGTTACCAATGATTTCATGCTATATTATGCTGAATTGTTAAGAGTTGTCATGCAATTGCTATAAAAAAATTAGTTTTTCTCTACGTTTGGATGGCTTGAATTATAAAAGTTGACAACGTCGTAGATTTTGCTGTCGGATATCATAGACGAGTTTTATCATGTTTGATTGTCACTGGCTAGCTGCTGAACATGCATGACTAAGCCTTGCTTATAAATTCAGAAGTTTGCACTACTTTGTGCATTTGCCACAGAATGGCCGTCAAAATTGCATGGCATAAAATGTAGAACCGTGTTCTGCAAATAAGGATTGCTTTGTTATGATTTATATGTAAATTAAATTGGGTGAACTTTTTATGGCATATTGAATTAAAACCCTTACTTGTTGCTAAAAGAATAAGATCACTATTATTATGGATCTCAAAAACAACACCCGCCTTGCATTTTTAGTTATTTGCTAAAATGTATTCTTCACTAGCATTTCTCAATGTATGTATTCCACATCTATAGTTGTTAATTATTTCTCGATGTCATATAATTATATGCAATTGTTTTCAGTATTAGAGGTATTATTAATTAATTAGTAACCATTTGATTTCTGGTCTGATCTCTTCTTGGTAACCGATGAGATACTCTAAATTGTTGTGATCTTTTTAGCATTATGTTAGTCATCTATATTGGGGTTATTTCAAGACACAGGCAGCATTGGTGATATTTCATGCACAGAGGAATACATGATTGAACAGCAATGAGGTGGAATAAAAGGTTGCTGGAAAGGATAAGCATAAAAGGCGACGCTTTCATGAAGATGCACCATTGACTCGTTAGTTCACATATATATGATTTGTATAACATGAAGGTACCCTTGAGAGGGTAGAAGTACAGACTAGTACTTGGTGCATACAAGTGCTGCCGGGATCTTTGCATGTGATACTTGCAGTGAGTTTCATTTTACCTCCTCGTTTACCCGCTTGCCAGTTCAATCAAAGCTATAGTCTTCCCCACTCTGGTTGCATATTCGAAGTTTCATATTTTCGTATGCATTACATGGTTTGCTCGTTTATTTATATATATGATAGACTATCTAATTATGTTTTCGACACTCAATTCATAACTATTCTAGGAATATAATAAATTGCATCGCCATCGTTATATTTACACCTTATTTTAACTTGTGGTTGAGTACAGAAAATTTTACATATACGTCAATATATATTGATTGATTTTGTTTAAAATCTATTAAGGCTAGACCCACGTAAGAAGAAAAATAATTAAAAATAAAATTTTGCATGGCTTTGTTTCTCATTCTTCTCTTTATTTTGGATTGCAATGCGAACACTTTGGATATTCATAAATTATCGATAATTCATGAAACGTCTGACAGTTTAACTGGAAAATAAGCATCATCAAGTGCTTTGAACTGAACAGTGCAGTAAAACTTCACTGTGAGCTCGTTCGCAAGACAATAAATATATATATATATATATAATATTTAGAGCAGTAGAGCAATCCACGGGTATATTACCATTAAACACAGTCGACCGTGCAGGTACCAGCTAGCTAGTATATCATAAGGTCATTTCATGGTTTGAATGAAATATATGCAAGCAGGGGAAACATATATAGTATTATTACAGATGAGATGATGAGATGGAAGCTGGATCACTGGGGAATGAAGAAGCAAGAGGGGGAGGAGGGAGGCAGGCTTTTCATAGGACATGGCCTTTTTCTTACAATGGCCCAAATGTTAGGCCAATAATGCAGGAGCAAGGCGTCGGAAGAAGCAAGGGGAAGGGCAGGCAAAGTGGGGGGAGGGGGACACCTTATTGTCCGGGTTTTCCGATATGTCTCCATGCAGGAGCAATACCACCCCAATTTATGTATATATATATATACTAAAAAGCCACCTTTCATATTCCTTTCCTTTTACTTTTCGTGGTTGGCCCTGCGCAGGTCTTTTCCATCTTCTCTTGGGTGCTATTTCCCACCACCTTTGACCGAGTCCTTTCGTCTTATATTTCTCTCCTCCGCCTCAGCAAGTTCCATGCACAGAGCACTGACCAACTTAGGGTTTACAACTATGTGGCTCTCCAGGGAACCCTAGGAGATCCTCTTTTTTTTCTTTTTTTTTTTTTTAAGAAAAGATCCAATATTAGTGAAATTGATGGCAATCTTGATGTAATAACGGATTATTGCACGTCGTCTTGTGGTTAAAAATTCTGTCATAAAATTAAAAGGAGTTTTTTATTAAGTAATATAGAGTAAAATTATTGTAGATTTTTATATTATTAACTCTTCCTTCATTTCGTGTCTATCGAGTTATTTTTTTTATCCAATACTTACATTTTTTTCTTAACCATTTTTAGAAGTTGCTTACGTTTTAGTATCAATTCATGCAACTGATATAAGAACACCCGTTCAAATTAAATCTAGCTATTTATTTAATATCAATTTTTTTTAATTACAAAAATATCAAAATTACTCAATTTTCCGGTGTCACATAAGGTGTAAAAATTTTCAATATTTTTTAACTGAGCTGGCGTCATTTTGCCTTGCCAAAGTTTCCTCGTAGTTAACTCAAACAAGCCTATTTCAGTTGAAAAATAAGTAATTGTAAGGTCAGGGAAGACCACATGATGGACAACTAGATATGCATGAGTATGATAACACCTATTTATTACCGAAATTTCTAAATTATAATTTAAGATATTTATACTTTTGATCAGGTCTTACAGACATGACTATAGAACCTTTTAGCATATTATTCTCCGATTTGCAAAAAATCTTAGTACTAAAAAGGAAAATAATCAAGGGCATTGTCTTACACTTTGTGAAGACTTGATGAATAACTAGCGGATACATGTGACATGATAGTAACCACTTGTTACTAAAAGTTCAAAATTATTATTAGTGATAATTAATGTAATGGAAGTGATTTGATAATGGCTTATTGGGTGTTATTATAGATTTATTATTATCACTCTAAAAAAAGGTGAAACTTAGGTGAGAGTGAGACAAGAGATGCAAGGACATAAAATAGCATTTAAATAAGACTCCAATTAGACCTATCAAGGAGCCCCAACGCTCCCACAAGTCAACTTCATATAAACCAAGCCAGTCCCCCTCCATAATATAATTGGAGAACGAGAACTTTGGTTTTCAATAAATGCCCAGATATATTCATCACGATGATGTGATCTTCAAGTGATAAAAGCGTCAAAGCAACAGATATAGTATAGTCAATGTGCAATCAAAGGAGGTATAAATACAATACACTCCGATTGGAAAACCAACAGAGTCAGACAGGAAGCTAAGTCCAAGTATATATATACATATGTGTATAAACGTGCAGATGGCTAGGTAGCTTGCCCCAGACATTGTAGCTAGTAGGCAATGCATGTTTGTAGGGGCAAGAGCGGTGATATAAAGGGGATAGAAGAGAGTAAATATATTAGAAAGATCAGTGCGTACTCAGGAGTGTGCAGTGTTAGGGGGCTTAGGATATGTGGTGGGGAGTTGACGGAGAGATGGTATATATAGATTGGTAGTACAGAAGAGCAGAGGGAGGTTTTCATGCTACAGAATAGAGAAACTCTGCGAGCTTATACGTGTCCAGCTGTGTATGATACTTCTCTTCACTTGCGTTGTTGCTGGCCCTGCCCGGAGCCGCCGGCTATCGCTGCCAAATGGGCAAAGTTTCATGACTTGGCACAGCGGCTACGTACAGTCCTCTCTGAATTTCCACTGCCTCAATTTTCATGGCCGGCCAAAGAACCATTTAATGTCGAAGACTCGGAGCTGTCACTAACTGGATATATACGTATATTTATTTGTACCTGGGGATCTTTTTATTCTTTGAAATTTGCCAGTGATGTTTTTCGTCTCGGAAAAAACACTAAAGTCGGGAGTGATGTTATTTGCATCAGATTACAACTAATCAAATGCGACAGAAAAATACTTGATTAATTGTACATAGAGGAAATTTTCAAAGTGACAATCTAATGATCTAAGCATCACTTTTAATTAAACATCGACAGACATTATCGTATCCATTTTATGTTTGCTAAATTAGCCTCCAGCAGAAAAATAGAATAACTAAAAGTTAGAACGTTCTTGCATTGTAATTAAACCTTACATAAACTTTTAATATGATTAGTGTCATTGTAGCTCTAGAACAAATTATTGGCCTACTTATCACGCCTTTAAGGGTATAATTGATTTTTCTAATAGCCTAATATTATAGTTTAAAATTTTTAAAATTGAGCTTGATTTGACATGTCTTGGAGTCATTTATATTAAATTTTAATATATAAATAAATAATTATATGAGATTAATATATATATTACTCTTTTGATATTTAAAATTGATAAATACATAATTATATTACTTAAAAATATAAATTTAGTTATTCTAAAAAATAATATATTTTGATAACTTTTGTAATACGACTTGAGCAATCAATTATGAAGTAAATCACCATGAGTCATCCATAAACTTGATTCAAGTCGAAAAAATTTTTAATGAATTTTTATAAAAAAACTATGTCCAATATAATTTCTATCGTAAGAATATTTTAAGATTTGGGAAGATAGTTTTAGGCTTTCAACTAATATATATTAGGGAAAGATGTGTATTATACCAGTAGGGGTTGTATTTATAAATTAGAGAATAAATCTTTAACTTGATTAACTATTTTTTTAAAAATAAATTAGGCCCATCTTTTTAGGCCGGTTATCACACCTAATATTAATTACGTGCCAACTTGATTAATTAACATGTGACTTATATAGTTCCAATACTTTTTTTACTCCAAAAGTTTCACAATTCGATTTGTTAAATTAATAAATACCTCAAGTGGCGAGTATAATTTTAATCCCGAGTTTTTAAGTTGCAGTGCCCATACACTTCGACTCAATTTAAGATAAAAAATAATTAACATTCCCTAATACCAAGGGACGGGGTTGAAAATATTTGTAATTTTGTCAGAGCATTATTCCCCATTCTTGGATAATAATATATGGGGAAACTGTTATCACCGGTCTACTTTAATTAGACAAGACATCACAATTAAGGGAAGGGAAGGGAAGGTGTCCTAAATTAACCACATGACCGATGGACGTCCTTGAAACTATTAAAACATCCGTAAAAGCATACTTGAAACTTTGTACAAAAAAGATCAAGAGGGAGAGTAGATCAATTGCAGGTGGAGTAAGAAGTTGACAGAGTGAGGGATACGTTATGAACAAGCATATATGCGCTGTATATTAATATTTGTGTGAGGGAGAGGAGAGAGAGGAGAGGAGAGGAGATGGAGAGCGTGGCCGAGGAGAGACAACCACCATTTTGGCCCATCACTACACCGCAAATCGTCTTCCTAAATCTCTCTCACGTCCATGGCTGCCCCAGCCCTCTCCCCATATCTTCCCCTCTTCCACATGCAAAGCCTTTGCCTTGGTTGCAGCACCAGTCAAGGGCGAGACGACAGCATTCTCCCTCTCCCCTTTCCCATCCTTGCTCGATTCTCTCGTGCCCAGAACCTTATTCTAATCCCCCAAATCCATTAACTATAACATAAATAGTTGGCCATGGTTTGTTGCCATAACAAAAACATAAACAAAGTGTTGGTCTTAATGGGTTTGTAGGGTGGCCGACCACCCGATATTTTGTGCTCCTTTCCTCTTTCTTCCTCTCTCTTCGCTTTGCGTTGTTCAAGGTCGCACGGTTGGCCACTGGATTACGGTGCCAACTATTATATTTGCTATTTGTGTCATAGTAATACACATGCTAATTAACTTAGTCTTTGTGGGACGCCGACCGAGAGAAGACGACCGAGATTTGGGGTGTCACAAATGTCACGTATGGTTTGTGTGTGAAATGTGTATTATATGTACCAAGTTATGATATGTTTAGTAAAGAATGGAAGAAAAGTTGTGTCTGTTTGTACGGGTTTTGCTTCATGTTTCCTGTTTCTTCTAGCCTGCTCTGGGGCAGTCTTGTTAATTAACTGCTATTCATGTTTACCCCTGCGCTTACTAGAGCTATTCAGGTCTGAAAAGGTCAGATGTTCTGATCATTTGTGGTCTTCTGATACATAATGTACTCGAGAATGGGCTGTAAAGTAGAGTGAAAGCCCATGTTAAAGTGCGTAGTAAAAATTGCATATTGGGCTCATGCCGATAGAAGCACTATTTTTTCCAACACCATGCATCTCCAGCACAACTCCTAAACTTGATTAGCACTAGTACTAATACGTCAAAATTGTGTGGTTAATCTGATATTTAAATTGCGGATCGAATAGAAGTTGGACAGCTAAATATTGTTTGGTGGATGTGAGAAAACAATACGGATGTGTATGAAAAATTGAAAATTTTGTTCTTACTTATATATATCCGAGACATAATAAAATTTGTCGTGGTACCGGAAAGTGGGAAATTTTTTTTATATTTTGTAAATTTCTTGTAGTAATGACATATATTTATTCATAATAACTTAGTCGGAGCATCGATCATGTGACCTATTTTCATAATTTTAAATAAACAAAAATTATCATTTATTTGTTATTATTATTTTTTATTTAGTGAGATTTTCCAAAGAACCCGACAATGCAATAACCCTTTAAGATAAGACTATTTGAATTTTAAAAAGATAGAAATGCGTGATGTGAGATCCCTCAATTTAGTCTTATATTTAATAACTATTAGGATAATATCTTGTTTATAAACGAAAATGAATTATAAATCTTTAAATTGGTTAACCACTTTTAAAGAAATGATTAAGCCCATTAATTTACATTTTAGGCTGTGTCATTATAAATATTATTAACGCCTCCTAATTCCGTATTAGATGATGGACTAAATTAGGAATATTGACTAGGCTGTCGGTCATAGGATAAAGAAAGGTGTGGGCTAGGACGAGCACTGGGCCAAATGTAAGAATTTCGAGGACGAAATTTTTTAAGGTGGATGGATTGTGAGATCTATCAATTTAGTCTCATTTCTATTACTTATATGATAAAATCTTATTTATTAATGAGAATGAATTATATATCTTTAACTTGGGCCGGTCTATTATATTGCACTATGGGCCGGTCTTTATGTTGCACTATGGGCCGAGTCCATTATGTTGCACTATGAGCCGAGTTGTTACAGTGATGATATCAATCAATTTTATTTATATCAATAATAAAATTTTATTAAAAAATACTTTATTTTGACCCAATAATAAGTGATGCATGACTAATTAATATTAGGCAAGATGTCATGTTATGCTCAACCTGATAAATTTTAATTTTATATATAAACCCTTATTAAATAGTGATTGATTTTAAATACATATTCAATTTGAATGAAAAAATAAATTATAATTATTTATTTTTTATTATATTTTTGTAAGACAATTAGACAAATAATTATTAATAGAAAGTTAAACACTAAGAATAGTTGAATTCAAACCCAGTAATTTTCTGTCGTGAAAGATATTTTTATTATTTTTTAAAAAGATATTAAAAGTAGTTAAGATTCGAACCTGTAACCTTTGTAAGAGGTATTGTTATTATATTTTTAGATTTTTCTTATATTTTAATCGATTAATTCTCTAATTTATTAATAAAAGTAGATATATACTCGTCAAACTAGTGCTATGTTATGCATAATATTCAATATCATTTGATATTGATCATATTTGAATTATATTAAGTAACAAAGGTACATGACATTCCTTTTCGTATCTCAAATGTAGACCAAGTTTATGATTTACTCTTAGAGTGTATTATATCTATGGGCATTGATCGTTCAATTATCAAAGCTTCTATTTGTTTCGTCTCTCAAAGCTCATCTTTCATCTCAATATGATCAGAACTTGGAGAGGCGTTCTGAATGGGATAAGATGCTTGCACTGCAATACCACACAGACCACCTCTCTCGGAAACCCCTCTTGCCATCTTAACATATCCGCTTTCTCCCCACCCGGCTCTCCTCGAGTTCCTCACAATCCAATACTTGCTCCCATCGCCCGTTGTTCCATACCCAACAACATTCACAGCATCGTCGAGCTGAGCTCCATAATCACCAGTAAATGCTCCCTACACAACATTCCAAGGCAAACCATCTCCGTATCAGATTGTCAAAACCCAAAGATTTTCGCAAACAACATAAATATTATCACGTTCAGACATACATACATACCAAATAGATCAGATCATTACTATAAGATTTTAACCTCTGAATGAAACGGGATGTAAATTAAATATAAATATATTTATAATAAATAAATTATATCTCTTATCGTAACATTTTTAATTGGTATTTTGAAAATTTTTGATCTATTGCACTTCTAAGATGATGATAAAATGAGATAGAACAAATATACAGATCAAGAACTCTAAAAAAATATTATTTAATTTTTCTCATCAAAAAATTATAGTTATAACTGCATTAGAGTAATTATTTTTAATTATATTATTAATTAATATATTTAAATTATAGGCCAAATAAAATTAAATCAAAATTCCTCACACTAAGGACTTCCAATGGCATTAATGGCTACAGACACAGGCTGGTTCATTACAGCTTTCATCAATGCGATTTCGTCGTTGGCCGGCACATCCTGATGCCCATCAACGGTCACCACCCGAGACCTCTCCTACATGTAAGAACAAGATGGAACAGTGACAATACATACTTGTTAAGAGATTATTGGTACGACATGAAGTTGAAACCAGCTAGCTACTTGGGAAAATTGTTGGTATTATACGTATAAATAAGCTGGTTACCTTTGTTTTGTCACAAGTTCCACATTGGGCAGTGTATGGATAGTTCTGCTCGGATGTAATTCCATTTTTCTCAATGAACTCAAACGCCAAGTCCATTAGACCCCCGTTGCAGCCCTGGTTCTGTGTGTTGTCACAGTCAACCAGTTCTCTCTCCGATAGCGATACCATCTTCTTTGTTCTGAGTGCGTTTATCGATTCTGTCGATGAAATTGGCGAAAAAGCCCAACAACTTCCTGCAAACATTGCCCGTTCAATTAACTTATCTAAGATTGCTAGTTAATTTTTATTAATATCATATCATTCACCTAATGATATATAGCCAATGTCTTGCCACATTGTTCCCGGTCTTTGATGGCGTTCACAGCACCCTTCAACCTCCAATCAACCGAGGGTGCAACCACGGTGACATTCTCGTACATGAAGCTGCCGGAGCGAGCTTGATTGCCGCCAAGGAGAGCACGTTGGTGGTCGATCATGGAGCCGGCGTAGAACCTCCGGAACTCCTGGTTTGTCATGTCTCCGAACATGTTGAGCCTGAGCTTGTAGGGACGCTGCCCCTTTTGGTTGAAGTTGTAGATGAAGTTCACATTGTCCTTGAACACGTTGAATCTCATCTTCTTCTCCTCCATGCCCAACCTTTGCACTGAATAGAGGCTGAGCTACCTCTCATAGAGGCTCCAAAGGCTGTCCTCCGAGGCAGGGTCGCCTGCATGGAAATCCATCCAGTTGGCCGCTCCCATGAGCATGGCTATGGAGACAATCACTATTGTACACGTAGAATGCATAATGTTGGCCGTGTTTAGATATAAAGCTAAGAGGTGAACGTCGAAGAGTTGGAGGTGAGGAGGGAAGGGGATGGGGTTTTTATATGAAAGGGAAGGGCCAATTGATAGACATGGTAACAGCTTCGGATGGGCAGCAACAGATTGAATTGAATGTGGAAGTTTTGGAGACGATATACGGAGTCCCTTGTGGGCAACAACATTGTATGAAATTCTGAGTCGGTACCAAGTCTTTTTCATAGTGATTAATTTTTACAATGCGTTTGCACCAGCTTGCAGCAATCTTCATCCCTGATCTGTGACTAATTCGAATCATGGATTGCATTACTCGTGTTGATCTTGAGGCTATGAAGTATTTTACATTGTCTTGTTTCACAGATAGAATAAGACGTGATAGACATGAATCATAAATATAAAAAATAGAGAGAAAACCCATCAAGAAGGTCCATTAAGGTAGAGATGGGCTTCCTCAGTCTCAAAGCTCATGGGCTTCAAGCCCACTTGTTAGCTCTGAATTAAGGCCCATCTTTTGTTTACAGATCATGGTCTGATGATCTAAATAAAATTCATGGTAATATGCCTAATTCTCTTATCTTTATGTAATTTAGAGCTCATCCTTAGCAAGCCCTACACCAGGATTTGCAGAATTCTTGATGGGATAAGAAGCCTCCATCGCAGTACCACAGAGACCTTCCTTAGCAGCAACACCTCTTGCCATTCTCATGTATCCCTTCTCTCCCCATTCAGGCCCCCGTGAGTTCCTCACTGTCCAGTACTTGGTCCCATCTGCAGTTGTTCCATACCCAACTAATATTTCTCACACTCCACACTAAACACACCCTGTTTGCTTACACAAGCATGTTATGCATTGGCTCATCTTATTCTCTAAATGACTTCATGTTGCATGGCTGCTTAATCAAATTGCCCGCCTCAGAGTAGAATTGAAAAGCTGGAGCTGGCATCAATGGCCACTGCAAGAGGCTGGTTAGCAGCTGCTTTCGACAGGCTTCTTCATCGTTGGTGGGTACATTCTCATGGCCGTCAATCACCGCCACATCAAAATCCTCCCAAGCTTAACAGTAGCAGTTAGTTCATAAAAATATAACAGTTACAGTAATAGCAGTACAAATTATTGAACAAACGTGCATGAGTAGCTTGAATGTGTACTTTTTGCGAGTTGCAAGTTCCATCTTCGGCCCCCATTTTGCTTAATGAAATCGAATGCGTCCTCCATCAAGCCTCCATTACAGCCTTTATTAAATTCATTTTTATCACAGCCCACCAACTCCTATTCAGAGAGTGAAACCAGCTGGTCCCCTTTGATTGCATTGATCCCTTCCACAGCACAAATGGTAGAAAAAGCCCAACAACTCCCCATAATATGAACACCAACATCATCGAAAGTCAAAACCATTCAACTCTCAAAATAATCCAAAGAATTGAATGATACTTTTTAACATATTTTGACACTTTGTGAATTGTAGGAGATGAATTTGAATGCTTACGACAATGTCTATGATTCTTCACAGCACTAACAGCTCCCTTCTCCCTCCAATTAACAGCGAGAGGTACATCACTCACATTCTCATACATGAACCTTCCCTTCCAACTCGGGCTCCCTCTAAGAGCTCGGTGGTGATCCACCCTACCCTGCATAGATGCTCTTGAACTCCCTGTGTGTCATGTCACCAAACTTGTTAAGCTTGGGCTGATAAGTTACATCCATCTTGTTGAAGGAACGTACGAAGTTGACATTGCCTTTAAAGACATTTAAGCGCTTCTTCTTCTCGCCGAGGTCGCGAGTTGTGGTGTGGTGGCTTCTCCACCTCTCATAGAGATCCCAGAGGCTTTCCTCCGACTATAGATCCTTCTCCTCAAAGACCATGGCATTGGCAGCCGCAGCAAGTAGAGAAAGATAGAGAGACAGGACTACCAGGAACTTCATATTGGTGGTGTTCATAACTTACTTCCTAATATGTGATGAACGAAGGAGTTTGGTGATTGAAGTTATATGGGAACATCGGCTTTTAGAGAGGAGACGAATAGCCAAAGTTTGGCATGGCCAACGAAGTAGCTTGATGAGGAAGGCTAGATGAAATGGCTTTGACACTTTTTTCTTGTAGGCAACTGCAAGTATCCTCCCATCTTCGCAGTGGAAGAGATCAAAAGGGAAATTTGTGAGGTGGGTCTGAGGTTACTATTGATTGAAGTTATGACTTCTACGTATGGAATTGGAAGGTGAACTTTGAAGGGGAAAACTAGATGGATGAGAAGAAAACTACAGACGGTTATGCTCAAGTTGCTTTACAGTGCTGCTTTTATATATGCTACAAACACAATTGCTCACGCCAAACACGCCACAGAGACGTATGAAGGGGTGGTCAGTTACAATCCTTTAAAAAGGTTGAATTTTGCTGAATAGTCGTGTGGGAAAGTAGATGATACTTTGTATAGCCCATTCTGCCTTTCTGCTGCTTCATTCTTCCTTCCTAAGAATACAACTCCTAAAAAGTGACTTGTCTGCACTTATTTTTCATTATTTTTTTGAAAGAATAGGCCAATACCCCAACTTTCTAAATAGTGTTCTGATTTGTCGTATAAACTTCACAAATGTATATACTTCAAAGAATACTGTTTAATTCAGTGATTGCCTTCCTCTGTGTCATCACAAAAATTGTACAAAATGCAATTCCCCCATTTATGGGATGAGCAAGCAAAAGACAAAATCTCTCGCTTTTTCTATGATTTACAAAAATAAAAATTAAAGGTATCATTCCGGAAATTATAATGATGATCAACTTATTGAAGTTGCAAAACCATTAACTACGATGGAAAAAATTTGGTTGCAAGGTCTAACTTTATGTTCTGGCAGTTAGACCAACACAATCTTAAACATGATAGAACCTAACAAGCATCCCCAGGGTAGCTTTGAATTTTTGGGCGATAGTAGCTGCTATGATGAGATCCGCTAGGTGATTTCATAGTCAAGAATGCATCACAATCTTATAACAGATCTTCTCAGAGCACCATAGACTGGATGAGCAGTATAGAATCCTCTTAAAAACGACCGTGAAGAACTAAAAAGCAAGAATATATACCAACTGTATAAAAATGACTTTACAAGTATAAAGCTACACTAACCAGAGATTATCCAGAAAATCATTCCCAAATGTACAAGATGCCATTCTTATCAGCAACTGCAAGGGCCTTTCCAAGTTCACTCCACGAGCAAGTAAGAACAGGAGCAGAGTCACCTTTCAGAGTAGTCACAAGATTACTCCCTGACCTAGACCAGATGTAGACTGAGCCATCAGAAGAACCAGATGCCACATAATTATCGTCTGGGCTTAAGCACGACCTGCTCCAGTTTGTATAGACCTTGTTGCCGCTAACTCCCATGGTGCCATAGACCTCAAGAGTTCTCAAATCAAACAGATTGTGAGTGTTATCCTTTCCACTAGCCAACACGAAGTTGCCATTTCGAGATAAACAAACTGATGTAATCGCACATGGGTGAGGTCCGACCTCACTGATGAGCTTTCCTGAGTTCACATCCCACAATCTCAGATTCCCATCTAAATGACCAGAGCATATGGTTTGTCCATCCATGCCAAAGCAGACAGAATTGCAGTGGCTAAATGACATCAGGGTATTGGTGCAATAACCTTTCTGTAAATCCCACACTTTAATAGTTCGGTCGTTAGCTCCACTTACCACGTGGCGACTTGAGATTTTGCTAGCATCCACAGCGCAAACCTTTTGCGTATGGCCTGTGAGAGTGTGACGAACTCGTCCAGTACTAACCTCCCACACAAATAGATTGTTTGAACTAGTAGCTGCAATGATGTTCCGATTTTCATGAGTGATCGCAATATCGAGGACAGAACCAAGACAACCCTGAAGACTATGACTAAGCAAACCACTCTTTGTGTCCCAGATCTTAACAGATTGATCCTGTCCTCCACTAATCAACTTATCAGAACTATGCTCAAAAAGAATTGAACCGCAACCACCCTCATGTGCTCGAACTCTGTGTTGACACAAAGAAGGAACTGAAGAATCGGAATATTCAGCACCAGATTCACTTTGGCGAATTACCCCATCTACTTGTTGGCGTGCAAGTTGTTCAATGCTACTGGCCTTGAACTGATCCACCATGTCTTCATACAAAGCATTTGCCTGCATATAATGCCATATAACATCATATATATACCTAGAAGAATGAAGGGGGAAAAAAAGAAAGAAACAATAGATTGCTCCAGTTATACATTTATATTTTGACATTGTCAATACCTGTTACACATTTATATAATCAATGCTCAATAAAGAGATCATTTTCATTAACTGACTGCAAGTCAGTAGCTACCAAGGAACCAATTGGCATCCTTGGCAATAAGCGATTTCTGTCTCCCCACTACAGATACCCCAAATGCAATGACTGGTGAGCTACAACTAGCATACGAAACTTTCACTAGAAAGTACAAAGCACACCAGAGTAATTTGGAACATATCATGTAGTCATACCAAAGCCTTTTCGTCCAACTAAATAAAGCAGGTGCTTAAATAGATGTTGTCTTTACCTCATTAAGACGTTCAGCATCCTGCATCTTCTGCAGCATCCAGCGATCAATCAACATTTTGTTCTCAACCTCAAGGTTTTTTGCTTTCATTGAAGCCTCCTCTAATTCTTTCTTGAGTACTTGACTCTCACTCATCACCAAGTCCAAAGCTTTTCTTTCTCTTGCAACATCTCCTTCAATATAGAGCATTCCTCCCTTCAAATTTATAATATTTGAGAACATTCAAATCAAAACAGTCAAAACAGAAACATTGGATGCAACAACTAAAAAAGTAGACCAAGCAATAATGATTGGATAAGGAGAACCTTGCTTGAGCAATTTCATTTTCAAGATTGGTAATTTTTTCATCCTTCTCCTGAACCAGTGCTTTGGCAGTTCTAGCTTCTGCTACTTCCACCACAAGCTGCTCCGACAACCGTGACTGAGCTTTATAACATTGTTGAAGTTCTAGTTCAAGGGTTTCTGCTTTCTCTTTCCACTCCGAATTCTACATAGACATTACAGCTACTTGTAAATGATAGTTTTGAAAAGCAAAACAATCTGACTAGAAACGAAAAGACTGACTGACAAATCAATCTCAAGAATAAAAAAGATCCTATCAACCTATAGCAAATGGCAAAACAATCATATAATTTTTAATCACCAATAATTTTTCAACCTCAACCAAACTCTTCCAAATTCAAACTTATGCAGCTGAGTCACAAATCAGACAAGAAAAGAAAGATACCTTCAAACATAACACATCATGGCTTGAAAAAAATTCCATGCTACTACAAACATTTTAAACATTAACATGAAGCAACACCAAATCATAGCATTGAGCACTCCCATTACAAATCAAACCATAAGATTTCTTTAAAAAAATGGACATTACATGGTCGCAACAACTTGGCCATACTAAAATAAAACATATTCACACTCAAATCACCATTTTTATAAATCGAAACTGCAACACGGCTCATTTTATATCATTCAAAATCGAAATTATCATAACAAAGACAATTTTACCAAGAGAAGCAAAAGAGAAAACCTGTGAAAGGAGAGGGCGGCAGAGGGCAAGAAAGGCCGGACCATGGGCGCCTTCCTCCACCAAATGCCGCTTCCGAAGAGCTCTGATGGCGTGCTTGATCGCCGCCTCCCCCTCCCTTCGTCCAGGGCCCTGCCATCGACGATCGAAACCCCGCGCCATCAGAAATCAGAAACAACAAATCGAATCGAAGAAAGACCAAAACTTGATATTGGTGTCGGATAACTCACATCCTTCCTCGTCGACGGCCGATGCTCTCGCCGGAGACTGTTCGCCTGCTTCCGGCGAGCCGGCGATCGTCGGCGGAGGAGATGGACGACGAGCCGTCCGAGTCCGACTCGGTATCGTTTGGCTCCAATCGGGCGCGGTTTAAATAAAGTTCGTCGTATTACATATATGCCCGTTGATTATCTCGCTGTACATGTGTATATTAGGGCCGTTAAATAATTGTGAATGACATTTTCAAATGCATGAGACATGATAGAAAGTGAACATGATCAGAGATGCACAGCGGAAGCGTGGTGGGTTGAAACCCCAGCTTCGGAATGAATTCATAATATGTTAGATTTTGTGTGAATGAAATCATGGATGCATGTGTATATATTTATATATATATATTATTTTGACAAGGTGGGCCCATAATTGCACTTTTAGGGGAGACCCTGACGGTTTTATTTAAGGTTTTTTCCGTAATTGTAATGCTGTGAAAATTGGTTGCATGTCATCCATGTAGTATCATATTAGGGTTTTATGAATTTATCCATGCATGACAAGTTGTATCTACATCTTAAGACGCCGAGATTGGATCCGCATGAGTTAGGTTCGGGTTAGCCGACCTAATCGGGGCCTGTAACATGCCAGTTCGGTTCACGAGTATAGACCGGATTTGGGGGTGTTACACTACTAATTGAGCAAGCCAACTTGTGAGCATTGGCATTTGGTTTGGCTCGATTCAACTCAAAACTCAATATTTAAATGTTCAAGTTCGAACTCAACCCGAACTCGAATCCTTCGAGTTGAGTTTGAGCAAGATAGTATTCGATTCTATTCAACTCGAACTTTACTCAATAAAATAATATAATAATATTATATATATATATATATACACACACATACATAATAATAAGTTTAATTGTAACTAGTTATATTTATTTATATATAATATAACAATAAAGAAGTGACATAGTTGAGATGATAGGTATTGAAGTTAAAGGCTTGAGGTTGTGGACTTTTTTAAGTGACATATTTTGACTTTTATTCGAACCAGTTTCAAGTTCACAAACGAGCTAGGTTCAAGCTCATAAAAATTAAACAGTTTAAGTGTATTCGAGGTCAAGTTAAGTTCAGTTTAAGTGTATTCGAGCTCGAGTTGAGTTCGAACGCATAAAAGATATTCAAGTCGAGTTCTCGAGTTCGAGCATGTATGTTCAAAACTCGTTTGATCTTGAGTCGAATATTGAACGAACTTCGAACTATTTGTACATATGCTCGAAATCAACTCGAATATTTTTTATATTATTTGAGCTCAACTCGTGTTTGAATACATTATTTTTCGAAACTAGCTCAAAACCCAACTCGTTTTTAAATTCGAAACTAGGCTCAGGCCCACATTCAATTAGTACCAGGCCCAAGCACAATTAGACCCTCAATTAGGTCCAAGCCCAAGTAGGCCCACAATCAATTAGGACCAGGACCAGGCCCGGGATCAATTACGATGTATATTTTTCTTGTGCATGTATCCAACAAAAAATGATCATGCGATGGGAGTGGATTGGACACGTGATCACGAGGATAACAATTCCCAACTGAACTATCCCCGTGTTGATGTTATTTTTGTTATTTTATTATATATAAATAAATATAACTAGCTATAATTAAACTTATTAATATATATATATATATATTATTTTGGCCCGGGCAAATAATATTTCATATCTCAAACTTTAATTTAGATCGTTTGATTATAAGGGCGCCCCAAATTTACTAAAAAATAAAAAACACCCTCACCACCACTCTCATTTAGTACATAGTACATAGTCATAGTGAATAATAATATTTATTTATGATTTTAATTTTATTTTGAATATACAAATGATATTATGGATATTATTATATTATATTATCGAGTCGAATTCGAGTTATAACCGAGTACGAGTCGAGCTAAACATTGTTTTGCTCAAGTTCGACTAGTAGGATTCGAGTACGAATCGAATTCGAGCTCGAGTATTTAAATGTCGAGTTTTGAATTGAGTCAAACGCCTAATACTCACGAGCTAATTCGCTCAATTAGCAGCCCTAGTGTATGCTCCCCGTTAATATTTTATTTCCTTATTCCCCCATTGTGCTAGATTATGAGCATGATTAGCATTAGCTTTTCATTATTCTAAGTTTTTATTAACAATGTAATTTTAATTATTTTTGTTTGATTTCGAATGATTAGGTTGGGTCCTCGAGCATTCAAATATGTAGTGTATCAATATTAGAATAAAAGTAAACTAATATTTAGGATGTCTTCCCAATTTAGTTTCTTTTGTACCTAGCTTTGTTTAATTTGTAAATTACAATTCTTGCTCGGGAGAAAAAGAATAAAAAACAATTTTATGTATTATGATAACTGTTGCTTGTGTACTTAAAGCGTTCTTTGATTGCCATTTAATCAAGTTTATTCTATTATAATAATAATAATACATGCTTTTTTATCAATTTTTAAAGTTATTAAATATAATTAAGAATTATTCTAATCAATGTTTAACACTTCATCATTGGCACTTCTAACCTACGTCTTATCTTTATATTATTCTCCTGTGACACACATCTGACACCCCGTTATTTTAATTAATATGCTATTATTAATAAAAGAAAAATTCAATACTAGCTTGTAATTAAAAATACGAGATTTAATTAATTAAAATATTAAAAAATTAAAATATTGTAGTTTATGTTTTTATTTAATTAAAATTTATCTTTTAAATCAATTAAAATATATATTTAGTATATTAAATTATTATAATCAATCTTATTATTCAACTAGAATTTATGTCTAAAATTAAAATTCTTCGTAAATCAAACGATGACAATATTTTGCCTAGTTTTAATAATACGAATACCACCCTTTGCATTCAGCACAACAACTTCAGTGCCTTATAAATAAAACTTCTCTTTGATGGAGATATAGATATATCTCAACTGAAAAAAATTATATACATGAAACTCTTGTGGTAGCATTCTTGAAACCATTAATCTAAAATGAATAAAATGGTTGCTGCAAATCATAATTAGTTTGAATCTTTCATAAATATGTAGTCAACATTTATTTAGAGGCAGATCCACCGACAAAAGTCGCAAAATTGGCCCCCTCCCCTCCTGCATAATTAAGAAAAATGCGAGTACGTGTCACGTTTATGATCACCAATATTAGCAGCCTCTTAACTCCCCCTTATAATTGCACTTCACTTCATTTTTCTGCATGCTAATACGGTGGTTATCTTCTTATCCCGAGAACATCCTCCCTCTCCAATTGCTGTGAAGCACGTGGCGATTTGAAAGAACTGAGCAGAAAATGAAAAATGCCTTCTATCAAACCGGAGACCTCAAAAGTGTTGCAAGAAAGGTGCATACAATATCGTCGAACCGAAGCCACCTCTTCTTTAATTCATTTATTTAGATATGTTAAAACATTTTTTTGAAAAATTGTAATACGTGTCATTTGGTCATCATAATTATTGATAAGGTAACAAATCAGATAAAATCCTCCCAAATCTACTCTTATTGATTAATAGTAAAGGGGATCTCAACAGTAATATAAGATTAAAAATAAAAAATTCAACCGATCATATTATAAAAAAATTTGAAAATATAATAAAAATATCTGATATAAGAAGAAGTAACCCATTCCAATCTCGTTACTTTCAATTTTATAAAAATATCTTTGACTATAAAAGATCCCGACATTAAACTTGACTTCCTAACTTTATTTTAATAAAAATTTATCCAATTATTAAAAAAAATATTAAAAAATAAGATAATTATATATATATATATTTATTTAAACTAGTGAGGGTATATATAAATTTAGTTAATAATATATATTAAGAATGCATACAAAATTTAATTTTAAAATTATTATAATATTATTTTTAAATAAAATGATAAATATTTATTTATATTTAAAAAATATAATTATACACAAATATAAAAAAATTAATTTTAATAAATAAAAATTATTGATAACTAAATAAAATTTATTTTTAAAAAATTTAAATTTTATACCTAAATTCAAAAAGCCGCGCTGCGAATTTGAAAAAAAAATAGTCCTGCGGCCAGATTCGCGGCCTGCCAGCCGAACATTTTTAGAATAAAAAAAGTTCAAAAAAATTGTCCGCGGCCGGGTCCGGCCCCGGCGGCCAGCTCACCCCTCGCCCGCCGCAGCGACGCCGGCTCCAGCGAGCTCGCCCCATCGCTCTCCGCCGTGCTGTAGGAGTGGTCAGCGCCGACGACGGCAAGAAGTACTCGGTGCCATCCCCCGAGGAAGAGGAGGGCGAGGCGGCGGCGGCGGCGGTGGAGCCGAGAAGGCCGGCCAGGGTGGCGCGGCCGCCGTCCCGGTCGAAGAGGTAAGCCACGTTGTCGTGGACGTCCTTTTCCTCGTAGAGATTCTCCGGGTGGAGAGGGAACAAATGGAACTGCTGTTGCTCGCTCGAGAAGAGCTCCTGCTGTAAACTAACAAATTTGGGCTTCCTCGTCTTTGATCGGGTTCTCCGATAAGGGCCGAGGGAGAGGCCCGACTCGGCGTCGGCGGCGGTGGTGGTCGAGCACATGATAGATATTGATAGAAATGAAGCGCGAGCAAAAGGGAAGGAGGGGCAGCTGATCAGGAAAAGGGGGGTGAAGGAGACATGTTATCAGCAAGAGATTGGGGTTGAGATTGCTGAGCTGGATGTACTTTTTCATCGTGGCAAGTGGTGATTGGCTGGGGTGGTGGATTGTTTTTCTTATCCGGATTGCGCTTTTCGAGTGGTGGGAGCCGCTTGACTGCCTTTCCCTTCAAATCCTTTCCGGACATTACAATTTTCAATTTTGCATGCATTGTAATGTACGAAGTTTGGATCTTTGGCATGTGACTTTGTTCTGATCAAATGTTTAGATCTGTGTTGAATTGGCTGTGAAAAAAATTTTACCATTAGCTTAGACAATCGGGCCTATATTTATATATATATATATTATATATTTATTTAATCATAATTTATATTTAAAATATTATATTATTAAATTTAAATATAAAATTAAAATTGATCTATTATAAACAGTACATAACGTGATATCTTACTTAGTTGATATTCACTTGAGTTCATTATTTACGGACTCGCATAAAGTTAATTATCTTTACCAAAAGTATCAATCTCCGAACATCAAATAAAATCGATCTATAAACAGTAGCAAATTACACAGCCAATTCAACACAGATCTAAACATTTGATCAGAATAAATCACATGCCAAAGATCCATACTTCGTACATTACAATGCATGCCAAATTGAAAATTGTAATGTCTGGAAGTATCGGAAGGGAAAAGCAGTCAAGCGGCTCCCACCACTCGAAAAGCGCAATCCGGATAAGAAAAACAATCCACCACCCCAGCCAATCACCACTTGCCACGATGAAAAAGTACATCCAGCTCAGCAATCTCAACCCCAATCTCTTGCTGATAACATGTCCCCTTCACCCCCCTTTTCCTGATCAGCTGCCCCTCCTTCCCTTTTGCTCGCGCTTCATTTCTATCAATATCTATCATGTGCTCGACCACCACCGCCGCCGCCGCTGAGTCTGGCCTCTCCCTCGGCCCTTATCGGAGGACCCGATCAAAGACGAGGAAGCCCAAATTTGTTAGTTTACAGCAGGAGCTCTTCTCGAGCGAGCAACAGCGGCAACAGCAGCTCAATTTGTTCCCTCTCCACCCGGAGAATCTCTACGAGGAGAAGGACGTCCACGACAACGTGGCTTACCTCTTCGACCCGGACGGCGGCGGCGCCACCCTGGCCGGCCTCCTCGGCTCCACAACTGCCGCCGCCTCGCCCTCCTCTTCCTCGGGGGATGGCGCCGAGTACTTCTCCTCGCCGTCGTCGGGGCTGACCCACTCCTACAGCACGGCGGAGAGCGATGGGGCGAGCTCGCTGGAGCGGGCAGCGCTGCGGCGGGCGAGGGGTGAGAGGGAGGCGAGCGAGGAGAAGTGGGTGGCGTACTCGGATGTGGCGACGGCCGAGGAGAAGGAGGGGATCGGGTGGTCGGGCCGCCGTGCTCCGCCGTCGTCTCCGGCGGGACTGTCTTTGAAGCTTGACTATCAGCAGATAATGAATGCATGGTCTGATAAGGGTCCCCTATACATTGAAGGAGAAGGTGCTCAGATCGTCCCAGACCATGACCACTCCACTGTAAGATCCATGATCCTCTTTAATATATATATGTATTTTCCTGCTCTTGTTTTTTATGGAAACATGAACAATTCAATTACCCGAATATAAAAATCATAAAAGTATAAGATCTGAGACAAAGTAATAGTAAATATTAAATGGTTCTGTTTAGGGAGATGATTATATTGGGAGCATAGGAAGGGTGCTGGGTGGCTTGGAGCGTCCGTGGAGCGCGCCCGACGAAGGGAGCAGTGCGGCGACGACAACGGCAGAGGAGGGTGGAGGGCCGGAGCAGAGGGCGGCCAAGGTGCTGAGATACAAGGAGAAGAGGCAAAGCCGGCTCTTCTCCAAGAGGATTAGATACGAGGTTAGGAAACTTAATGCCGAGAAACGCCCACGAATAAAGGTACTTGGTTAATCCATAGCATCGTCATTAGCATTGCTAATCCTTTTGACTAAACACTTCTAGCTCATTTTTGGTGGGTGGTTCCATCAAATTTGCAGGGTCGGTTTGTGAAGAGAAAGGTTGAACAAGATTAATAATAGGAGTTTATTTACAAGATTGTGGTGAGTGTTACCACTGATCAGAAAAACAGGGGTGGCTTTGAGAGTGATGATGAATCAATAAACGTGATTCATTTATTTGGATTTTATGGGCTCCTTTCCCATCAGACGTGACTTGTGCTGCTTTTCTGCCTTTTGTGGGCCTTGGAGATGATAAATATTCAGAGTGTATTATTGCTGCTTGATAAGAAAAGAGTGGCCCCTATATATTGTATATGTTTTTCTGTGAATACAAATGGATGATTGTGGGTTGAGAATCGCTATCTTGTATTTATATACGATTAATACGATTAAGTTTTCGCTTTGGACAAAGGAAAAAAGTTTTTGCCCATGGTTTGCAAGTCAGATAAGAGACTACTACAAATAGAGCCTATCCTTGTTTTTTTACCAAATGGGATTCGACGTATTGTGCAAATTGCAATATTGAATTGTAAATATGACTAATCTTAGTATTTTAAGACTTTGTATACGCTATAGATATTATATTAGCTAGATAGATTTATTAATTTACAAGTGCATATGTATCAATCAAGGATGCTTCGGAAACGTACTAGATAAAAGAAAAACCACTCTTGCAAGCAGATGAGCAAAACGTTCTTTTCAGTTGGGGACCAATGTTGGGTCACATCGTCAACCATTCAACGTTATCAGTAGCTCGGGAAATTAAAAAAACATTATTTTGTATTTTATATTAGTGACATAGCAGAGGCCAAAGAGATTCCGTTAGCTGACATGTTTAGTCTGGACCTCTAAATAAGTAAATCGGAATGTGCATCTTTTGATCTAGCAGGGAAATAAACAAAGACGAAAGATTGGAAAAAAATATTATAAACTATACTCAGTTCATTATCGATGACTAATTGTTCAGTGTACCTCTATGATAAAATGTCTTTGTTAATCACGGTCCAATTTTGCTTCATTTTATTTCGGAGAATTTTAATTGACACACGCCACAACATCTACGTACGGACGTTTATGATATGCCCTGTTCTGACCGGCTCTATTGAACACACTCACACCACATCGAGATAATATGAACAGTATGCAATCAATAGTGCATACATGAGCATCAAAAAATACAAATCATGTCCAGAAACGGGCAGGCCCCAAGGTGTCTAAAAATTGATCAAGATCCCGAACCTTAGAGATAGAAATGAGAATGGGTCAAAATGTTGTTAACGTCTGATTTGAGTATCCCACCAGCCGCCTCTAATTTCTCTACTCCCAACCTCCTATGTCGTCTTTATATAGTCTCCCACTAGTCTTCCCCCGTGCAGCATCACACACACCTGCATACACTCCCAAAAATGAAGATAGAGGTGGGGACGATGGTGCTCTTGACGATCGTTGCCGTCTTATCCCTCTTCCCATCCGCATCTTCCCTCTCTTTTCATGTAGGCGACGCCAATGGCTGGGTCGCCCCTGGGAAGAACTACTCGCAATACTACAACATCTGGGCTACCAAGAAGCGGTTCATCATCGGCGACACCCTCGGTAACAAATGATGATCCAATGCTAACCACTTTTTAGATATATGTATATGTATTTACTGTTTGGATTGGTGAATGGTGATAATCCAGTTTTCATGTTGTGTATGGTTTGGGTGCAGTGTTCCATTACAAGACGGACTCGGTGATGGAGGTGAGCGAGGCGGACTACAGGCGGTGCACGGCCACGCAGCCGGTCTATTTCTCCAACGACGGCGACTCGGAGGTGGAGCTCGACCGACCGGGGCTGCACTACTTCATCAGTGGGGTGAAGGAGCACTGCGTGGCGGGGCAGAGGATGGTTGTCAGTGTTCTCGACGTCGAAGCTGCTGCTGCTGCTGTTGAAGCCACGCAGTCTCCTTCGGCCTCGCCGGATATCAGCGGTGTTGCTTCGGCGGCCGGAACTGCGGCGGTTTTGCTTCTTCTATCGGCTGTTGTTTCGTGTAGTTACATGCTTGTTTAAGTGGAGGGTAGACGGGATCTTACTTATAAAGGCGTCGTTTAGGCTAGACTAGAATATTATTTGTGAAGTGAGAGTCATGTTTTTCTTTCTCTATATTATTATTTGATTAGGAGGAATATAGTTCGCAAGGAACTTTTATAATTGAGTTAATGTTATCAATGATAAAGTGCAGCACTTTTTTATATTGATTAGTTCATCCAACATTGGCGAAATAATTCGTAATCTTGAGAAGTTTTGTCACCTAGACAAGATAAAAAAACGTTTCATGTACAATGTCTACGACGAGGGAGATATGTTGTATTATTATAATTGCATGCAAAAAGTAGCTCTTTCATTTTATATTTGTAGTTTGTTGATTAAGTGGATCAGCGTACAGATCCAAATTTTTTTATGAAGATAATCGTTGTTCAAAGTAAAAAATTAACAAAGTGTAATCATTGTTCAAAGTAAAAGTTTAATAAAGTTATAAACAACGTCAGGCAAAATACTACAATTCCCGATTATTTTTAGTCTCAACTGATCTACCAAATAAAACTACAAAAATCAGCGTTACTACAATCACAAATGGAGACAAAAAAAATTTGAACAATCAACAAATGTCATCAAACTGCAACAGACAAGCTAAAGATCCTTATAACCAGTCTAAATCTAAAGTCAGTACATCAATCGACACTGCCCAAGACGCTAAATTAAAAAACAGACTTGCACCACTCAACACTCTGATCTAGACCTGCAACATGGTGTGACACACCCAAAGGCCCCAAACTGCACAAATCTGCAACATCACTGCCGAAAAGAAGCCGGGGTTCATCGGAGCTGCACCGCTGGGGGTGGTCGAATTGCTCGGTGGCGGAGGCGGCGAAGACTCCGGCGAGGACGTTTGGCCGAGCACCTTGACGATCATTTTCTGGCCCTTCTTGCAATGGCCGGCCAGGCCGCTAATGAAGTAGAACAGTCCGGGCCGGTCCAACCCCACCACCGACTTGCCATTGTTGGCGTAGAAGATGGGCTTCTCCGAGCTGCAATCATCGTAGTCGTCCTCGTCGACCACCATCACCGAGTCCATATCATACTTAAAAGCTATGTACAATATAATCACACAAACCGATCTCATAAATACAATTAGATACATGAATGTAATATATATAGAATTAAGCTGTACGAGAGGGGGACTCACTGATGGTATCTCCGACTTGGAAACGCTGCTTGGACGCCCAATCGTTGTACGTCTGAGCGTTGGTGGCGTTGGGGATGGCCCAGTCGACCTCGAACTCGAATGCATGGATTGGAACGACGTGGATGGAGAAGCAGAAGAAGAAGAGAAGTAAAAGCTGCATGGGCATTGTTGCAGCCGCCATGACTTGAGCGCAATGACGAGAAGAACAACAACGGCGGCTCCGACGCTAGGTTTGAAGAGGTTGGAATGGTGGGGGTTGGAGATGCATAAATCGAGAAGGGGATGGGAGAGACGTAGGAGGAGAGAGCAGTTAGGTTGAGTGGGAGATAAGAATGGAGAAGGATGAGGAGGAAGCGGTTGTGAGGTCGGGAGAGTGGGAGTTGTTTGATTTAGTCAGATTGTTTGGAGCTAATTAGGGTAGTCAATCGCAATTTTTCGTGATAACTTGCGAGTTGGGATTGGTCAAGCAAGCATGTTTACATGAAGTAATGAGTTTCTGTAAGTTGATAGGATTAGAAGATATATGTTGTAGGATAGGTATAGTTAATTGATTTGGGAAAGAAGAAAAAAAGGAGAGTAGAGATGAAATTGTTATGCATTCAAATTTTTTGTTGGAACTTCAATCCCATGGAAGGGACACCATTTATTAGGCATCCTGTGTACATAACAAATATTACACAGAATTTCCCTAAGAAATAATAAGAACTATGACAAAACATGCAATCATGGACATAAGTAACGAAACTTAGTATGAGTTCAACATGTCCTAAGTTTTTTGCCATGGTTTGAGCTAAAGCTTGGGCCCCAACTCACAAGGGTCTGTAAACGTAAAAGCGTGTAAATAAAAGGATTTTTCCCCCCCAAATCAACAAATGGGGCTTGAACTCCACTTTTTTCTCTTTATTTTTCCAAAACATTTTTCTCCACTTTTTTCGCACTCTCACTTTTAGTCTTCTAGATAGAAGCTGCGTTTTGCAATGTGTTTAATTTAAAACTAATATATTAAATTAAGAAGCACACGTACATATATTATATATACATACATCTCCCTCAAAAAAAAAACAATACTTATTTTTGTGAAAAAAATTATGACACGCCCATGGCACAGGGAGGTGTGGGCACAATTGCTATCGTGGGCTAGCAACGTGAACCGAAGGCGCGGCAAATGGGCAAGCTGGCCCCGTTTGGGCCCAGCAGGCTCGGTGGACCAAATGGGCCCTATCATCAAATGGGCCTGGACTGTTGAATGGTCGCCGAAATCATCCCCCTCGCTCAAGCCTCCGATGATTGCGAGTCGAACTCGCCTTGAGCAACAAGGAAACCTCAGGCCGAGCCGAGTCAAGCTAACTCACCTTGCTGCCCCTCTCTCAAACTTGGCCCGAGATGGCTCCAGTCCGATCATACCAGGCCCGGCCTCGGCCAGTCCCGGTTTCTAATAAGCTTACTTAGCTCAGCTTACTTAAATACAATTATTTTTTTAATAATAATTAATTATTTTAAATTAATAAAATTAGTGGTTTAATTAAGTGACTACGGTTCTACTTAATTTTTCCAACGTTGGAAAATGGTGTGAGAAGAAAAGCACAAAGAATTCTTCTTTTTTTTTACCGAAGGCAACAAACGATGTTAGAAAAATTTTTATTCCGATCCGTTATACCCAAAAAGCCCAAACTTTACCATCATATTCACGATTCCACCCCCAAGACATTTCCCAAAAAGCCCCCAAAAAACCTTGGTACCGAAAACGCAACTATCCAAAAACACAGAAGGGTAAAATCGAACTTTCACCCCTTCCTCGTCTTCTCGCCCGAAGAGGAAGACGAACCACCGCCTTCCCTCACACCCCCACCCCCACCCCCAAATAGAGCCTCGCTTTCTTCTCTTCCGCTTCTCGATCCCACCTTCGTATTCCTCTCAACAATGGCTTCCGAATGATATAGCTCTCGCCCACTCTTACCCCGGAAATGGCGGATTCCGAAGCACCCCCCTGGAGGTGCTGCCGTGGTTGAAGGCCCTGCCCACCGCGCCGGAGTACCACCCGACGCTGGCCGAGTTCAAGGATCCCATCTCCTACATCGCCAAGATCGAGCCCGAGGCCTCCAAGTACGGCATCTGCAAGATCGTCCCCCCGGTCCCGCCGCCGCCGAAAAAGTCGGCCGCCGCCAACCTCGCCCGCTCTCTCAAGCAGAGCCGATGCCCGCCGGCGTTCGAGACCAGGCAGCAGCAGGTCGGGTTCTGCCCGCGGCGGCCGCGGCCGGCGCAGAGGCCGGTGTGGCAGAGCGGCGAGAGCTACACGCTGCCGCAGTTCGAGGCGAAGGCGAAGGGCTTCGAGCGGGCGCAGCTCAGGAGGGTCGGGAGGAGGTCGCTCTCGGTGTTGGAGGCGGAGACGGCGTTCTGGCGGGCGTGCGCGGGAAAGCCCTTCTCCGTGGAGTACGCCAACGACATCCCCGGGTCGGCGTTCCCGGATCCGGTGACCGGCGGAGGCGGCGAGACGGTGGGGGAGTCGGCGTGGAACATGAAGGGAATCGCGAAGTTGGAGATGTCGCCGTTGAGGTTCATGAGGGAGGAGGTTCCTGGGGTGACCTCTCCGATGGTGTATGTGGGGATGATGTTCAGCTGGTTCGCTTGGCATGTTGAGGACCATGATTTGCACAGTTTGAACTACCAGCATTTTGGTGCCGGGAAGACATGGTATGGTGTGCCGAGGGATGCAGGGTTGGCGTTCGAGGAGGTGGTGAGGGTTCATGGGTATGGGGAGGAAGTGAACCCGCTAGGTAAGTTTGGCTGTCCGAGCAATCTGATACTGTGGAAACTGTGGCTTCTTCAACGTTATGAATCTATGATTATGGTGTTATTCAGTCTATATACTTATAGTTACTGGCAGTTTAGACTTATTAACCAGTTGAACTTGCAAGAACTTGGTGTGGGGTTTCTTTGTTGTTCTGAAATGAAGTAAAACTGATGTCTGAAAAGCTGGTTGTTAGAAATCAATTGACATAGAATGCGAAGAACTTAGGTTTAAATTCTTTTAAGGTTATAGATTGTGGATACGTAATGTACTTTTGGTTTCGTTGAACTATTTGCTTTAGTTTAGCATGTCCTGTCCATGTTTAGTAGGATGCGGATTGTGTTTCTGATGTATGCCTACGTACTGGCTTTTACGTAGATGAGTTGCATTCAAGTTGTGATGTTGTTCTTCTGTTCAGTGATTTTTTAGTTGCTGTTGAAGTTAAGCATGATTAGTTTCTTTTATGCCAATATTGATTGTAAAGAAATCTTACTGCATTGAACAATATTGTCGATGGTAATGGTCAAAAGACTTAGGCGTAAATACGTTTTTCCAGTGACATTTGCTATTCTTTCTGAGAAGACAACTATTATGTCTCCTGAAGTACTTCTTGGTGCGGGGATCCCTTGCTGCAGGTACTTGATATAATCCTCTGTTTCCTGTATGTTTTAGTATAACAGATATGAAAACTACGGAAATATCTGATTGCTGTTTCCTTGAGTCCAGGTTGGTGCAAACTGCTGGAGACTTCGTTGTTACCTTCCCTGGAGCTTATCATACAGGATTTAGTCATGGTAAGATGAACTATTAGCATGATAAAATCAAATCTACCATATGATGCAGACAAAGTTAGACCAGATTACCAACTAAATGACGTGAATGTTGTTCATTTTCAGCCCTCGAATGCCATGATATCTTTTAAAGTTTCTACCAAGTTTGTGCTGTGTTGGCTGCACAAAGGCTTACTACTGTACCGTTCTGTGTGTGTTTGAAAAAAAAAATCCGTGATTGACATTTATTTAGGCCTTGTGAGATGCTTCTAAGTCTCACACATGGTCTTACAATATGTAGTTTGTTTTCTTGTTTATTTAAAATTGAAAAATATATTACTTCAAGGGGCTTTTTTAGTGGGTTAATTTTTAGGTGTTGGATAACAAGTCTAAATCCATTTCACATGTCAAAAGGGGACAATAACAAGATACGTATTTGCAATTGATAACATGGTATATTGACAACTATATTTTGATGTGATAGTTATTTGTAATTGATAATATGGTATATTGACAACTATATTTTGATGAGATTGTTTCTAGCTAATCCTTCATTCTATTTATCATTATGTGCTATATGCTATTCTTGACAGGATTCAATTGTGCTGAGGCGTCCAACATTGCTACTCCTGGATGGCTCAGAGTGGCAAAAGAGGCTGCTAGGCGTAGGGCGTCCATTAGTTATCCACCAATGTTGTCGCATATTCAACTTCTCTACAGACTCGCTCTCACACTCTGTTCGAGGTACAATTTTATACTTCATGTTTTTGAGTTTATATGATATTGCCATCTGAAGCGTTCAAGTTAGAGCATTCTTTTGTCTTTTCTAAATTGTTGCTAGTTTTATTTTCTTATATACTTTCACTTTTTTTATTCAAATTAACAACTTTGCTTTTTGATTTCCTTCTAACAAAAATTTGCCTAGACTTAAGATATTAAAAAGAAGTTCTGATGTAATGAAAGGCAGGACCTATAATGATGCATTTGGTACATTGTTGAAGAACAAATTCATGATTTTCCTAGAAAGGAGTAGTAATAACGACAAACTGTCTTTAGGTGTAAAGAACATGTCTCTTTTGCTAGTTTGAGATATAATTTATGGGAAATCGTCATTGTGGAATTGCGATCTGTTTGTAGTGGGCCCAAGAATTTTGGTTCAGAAATGAGAAGCTCTAGGCTTAAAGATAAGAAACAAAGAGGAGAGACGGGGGTCAAGCAGCTATTTACAGAAGATATGATTCAAAATAATGAATTGCTTCATGCTCTTCTAAAAGGAGGATACTCTTGCGTAATTCTTCCTCAAAGTTCTTTTGAATTGCCTTTGTCGTCAACTTCCCGTTTACCACTTGGATACAAAAAAGGTCGAGTCCATGTTGCCACCTGATTCAAGCAGTCATCAAGAAGCCGTAAGTGTGTCAGATAATCTTCGCTCCAGCAGTGTTCTTCCAGGAAGAAACAAAGAGCATAAAGGTGTGTTCTGGTCGGCATCTGGAGACTCTTTTCTTTTGCCATGTGAAGGAAAACAGTTTCCATCACGTAGGCATGGCCACTCAAGTAATTTCACTTTTGGCACATCTTCTGTTCCCACAAAGGATACAGATTGTGATATAAGCACTACAGTTCACAGTAATGAGTTGTTTGATGATGGACTACTATCATGTGTGACTTGTGGTCTATCGAGCTTTGTATGTGTTGCTCTGATACAGCCGACAGAAGCAGCTTCAAAACATATCATGTCCACTTCCGGCAGTGTTTTTAATGATTACGTGGTTGGCTCAGGCATCAACTATGGCCAAAATTCGAGAGACAATGGTTCAGGTTTGTAATAATTTACTTAAAAACTTCACGATAATTGCCAAAAAAATTTAGTGACGTGTATATCTTAGAATTTTGTGTCTTGATCAAATTAAATGTTAGATATTAATTTAATTTGGATGGATCTTTTATGAGTTAAAGTTGTTTGAAAGAATATTGGAAACATTCAGTTGTTTTGTAATCTGTAGTTACATTTTTTCTTTTTAAAATAACCATCTATCCAGATGAATGTATGATTTCAGTACTTTGTTGCTGATATATGTTCTTAATCTCGATCCCACTGGCAGATATTCTTGACAAGGAAAAGAAAGATGGTTTGGTTGATATATTTGTTCAATCTGGCAGTTATCAACTACAAGTTACCCATAAAAAAGTTCAACTTGCATATGGGAGTAGAAGCACTGAAGGTGTTTCAGCTCTTGCTCTGTTAGCTTCTGCATATGGGGATTCTTCAGACTCTGACGAGGAATTGAGTGAACACAAGAGCCCCTTTATCGGAATAAGCAATGGTTCAGAACCTCAAGGTTTCTCTACAAAACTCACCCATTTGGACCCTACTTCAGATAAAGACGCTGGTTTCACATCTGATGAATCAAGTCAATATAGTAACTTTAATATTTTCAAGGACAATGACAAAAGAAAATCGCATAGATTAGTAGACCCTTTCAATTTAGCTGGCGGTGATGGAGATCTTATGGCAATACCTGCAGGAGTTTCCCATGCACATGAATTGAACTGCAGAGAATCGGATGGTGGATGTCACCCATCTTTTGAACATTCTGGTATTCGTAAGTGTGACATAAAAAAGAATAGAGTACTGTGTTCTGTAGATCACTCAAAAAAAAGCATCATGGACCCAACTGTGAAAAATCAAGCCCCTATAGTTTGTCTGAAATCACATAGAGATATTTCAAGAATGCACATTTTTGCCTAGAGCATGCTGTAGAAGTTGAACGACAACTTCATCCAGTTGGTGGGGCAGACATACTTCTTGTTTGTCATCCAGGTAGTCTTTTGTTAATTCGTGCATTGTTTTTTATCCTAAAATAAATGAGTGTCATTCAGTGCTTTCTCCAATTATTTTGCTTATACTAGTGATTCTATGGCGTTGGATTGTATGTAAGGATGACAAATTTGAAGTTCCTAAGACTATACTATCCTAAAAAAATACAAGCTTTGGATGGGATTACTTAGTGTGAAGTTGTACAAGTCTCATCTTCAAATCCACAAGCACGGTAGGCAGTCCTTATTTGTGGGAAGCCTACATTGATAGCAGTGATGAAAAATCCTTTGAAACTGTGGCTGAGAAAGTTCTCATCCAATTTAAATGGTGGACTGCATGTGGTGTGGACTTTGGAGATTTTAGTTCTTTGTTATGTTTTGTGTGTTAGTGTGGGGGGTAAAGGAAAGAGAAGAGCTAAGGCTGCTGCATTAGTGTGGTTAAAGATGAGATGATTTTAGTCAACAGCCATTAGAACGCTTGTAACGACTAAGATAATGCATAGCACTTATTTGGTGATGTGAACTAAAGCCAGTTCAGCAATTATTTTAGATGTAGGATTGGAAATTGCGAATCTTTTGTGAAAGAGTATATCTGCACATAGGTTATTTGAAAGATTGATTGAATTACTTCTTTTCAGAATCTTTCTCTTTCTTTGCAGATTATCATTACTTCAAAAAAAGGCTGAAGTACTTGCAAATGGACTGTCAATTGATCATGATTGGAAGAGCATGCATTTGAGGGAGGCTAGTGCAGAAGATGAAAGAAAAATCCAAACAGCAATAGATGATGATGAAGCAGTTCCAGGTAATGGAGATTGGACAGTCAAATTGGGTATAAATCTTTATTACAGCTCCAGTCTCAGCAAATCTCCTATCTACAGCAAGCAAATGCCTTACAATTCACTCATCTACAAGTTGTTTGGACAAGATTTCCCTTATAATTCTCCTACAAAGCTCAAAGTGTATACTTCAAAGAGATCAAAAAAGCATAAGAAAATAGTTGTGGCTGGTAAATGGTGTGGGAAAGTTTGGATGTCAAACCAGGTTCATCCCTATTTAGTGCGGAGGCAGAATGAAGAACTGAATTCTCGACGTCATTTTGACGACGCAGATGATGCAAATGAAGTTATAGAGCAAGGTGATGACTCAATACTGTGTGCAATTCCTGCAGAAAAATATGTCCAAAAAAGAAAATTTCCATTTGCAGTAAATGCTACTAAAAACCAGCAGTTGAAGGATTCCAGTGAAAGTGAAGAGGAGCTGCCTATAAAGTTCTCTCTAGGTAACAAAAGGGTGCTCCACAGTAGATTGTCAAGACGAGCAACACCTGTTGCAAGGGTACAGAGCAAGAAAAGTATTACCAGTGATAGGATGCTTGATAGAAAAGATGAGATTGAAGGTGGTCCCAGCACCAGACTGAGGAAAAGACCATTGAAATGCGAAGGCACAAAGGCCATGCCATTTATGATGGACAGAGAAGTCAAGAAGAAAAAGCCAAATAAATTTTCAACTAATGGTGTTGACAGGTCTAAGGAACTCGCTAGAATATGATAAGGATGCAGAATATCAGTGTGACATGGAAGCTTGCACCATGGGCTTTACATCAAAGCATGATCTAGTTTTGCACAAGAAGAACCTGTGTCTGGTGAAAGGTTGTGGTAAGAAGTTCTTTTCACACAAGTATTTGATGCAGCACCGACGAGTTCATATGGATGATCGTCCCCTGAAATGCCCATGGAAGGGTTGCAAGATGGCATTTAAATGGGCGTGGGCAAGGACTGAGCATATCAGGGTGCATACAGGAGCAAGGCCTTATGTGTGCAATGAGGCAGGTTGTGGTCAGACATTTCGGTTTGTTTCAGATTTTAGCAGACACAAGCGGAAAACTGGTCACTCCAAAAAGAAGAAAGTGAGGGGTTGATGAGGTAAAACTATAGATATATGTATTCCAGTGCCCATACATAGGTTGTAAATGAGTTGCTTGACTGATGCAATTGCAACTGACAAGAGAGGTAGGATTGTCATGGCCGAGCTTTGTAAATTTTTTACCTAAAAAGGCTCACTGGGCATTGTTTGTCACGCAAGCTGATTTTTACATTATCAGGACAATTGGTTGGAAACGCCAACCTTAAGCATATTCTGATGAGAGATTAATCCCGTCAAACCTTATATTTTGGCATAGTTTAGTGCATATGTTGAAATTGTTGAGGTTTTTTCATCAATCTGTTTTCATGGTTTTCTGTGCATCAGTTGAATGACCAATTCAGGTGTTGTGCCCTTGGTTTTGCAATGGATATGTTTGCTGTATCAATTTGAATGCGAGGCCAGTTGGCGGCGTAAAATATATTTTTTCCGATCCCATGATGCCAAGATGAGATGAAGATGATTTCGTATTCATAACTCTTAAACAATTTGTTAATACCAACTACAGTATGAAACTTGATAGTACATAATACCACACTTCCCGAGTTTATAGTTGAGTTACAAGTTTATCTCTGTATGTTTTCTTGTAATACATTTCATATGGTCTACGGCCCTCTGTTAAGTGCTGTTTGATCGTCTGTAAAATTCAACAATAATGTTGAAGTACATTATTTTTGTTAGCAATGTATAAGTGAGTGTGATGTTTGGAATGTATAAGGGAGGGTATTTCTGTAAATACTTTTGAATTGCAAAATTAGGAATGTTGAGAATCTTGTTAGTTAAGTTATGTAAATATAAAACCCTCCCTCGTTGCTGTAATAACTTTTTCTTTTAATGAAAGTTAAATTCTTCTCATGGTCCTAGAGCGTCAAGATCTTTGCTTCCGCTTCTTTCTTCATTTAAGATCTTCGCTTCTTTCTTTTGAGCAAGGTGTTTTCGATCTTCTCTTCAAACAAATCTCCGGCAAGACTTTGTTTTCATAGCAGAACACTCTGTTCTTCGGCAAAAACTCTGCTCGTCTTCAAAACTCTGTTTTTTGGTGAATATTTCTGTTTTGCTGATACTTCATTCTTTGCTATTGATATTGAAAGCTACGGCTTCAAATTCTTCTGGTGAATCTCATTGGTCTGCCTTTTTAGAATCCACTATCGACTCTTCCTTTGCTGATCATGTCATGTCATATCCATGGTTTCCTACATTTAATTCTCACCAAGTTGCTGGGCATTCATCTGCATCCAGTTCAATTAATTCACAATGTTTGATGAAATTTCCTTATCCTATCCATGTTCATGCACCTTCTTATGTTACTCTTCAGCTTAATGCAAAGAACTATCTAATGTGGGAATCTCAGATTACAAATTTAATTGAATCTCAAGGATGCATTGGTTTTTGGATGGTACAATTCCTTCACCATCTCAAACTATTATTCATCAGTTGCCTGATTCTACTACACAAATCATGCCAAACTCTGATTACTGTGCTTGGAAAAGAACTGATAAACTGATTAAAGGATGGATTCTTGGTACTTTAAGTGAAGAAATCTTAGCTCAAGTTATTGGCATTGATTCTGCTGCTGATGTTTGGAATGCCTTAAAGTCTAAGTTTGTTAAGGCAACGATGGATAGGGAACATGCTCTAAATCATCAGATGCAAATTCTAAAGCGTGAACAGTATGGCTCTCTTGATGACTATCTATCTAAGTACAAAACAATTTGTGATGAACTTGCTGCAATTGGAAAGCCCCTATCTGATGATCGAAAATCTTTTTGGATGATAAATGGACTGGGAACAAACTATCAGATGTTTACAACCATGATTCTCAGGCCCCCTCTACTTGACTATTCTGAAATTTTATCCATGTTACACAGTTATGAGTCTCGGATTCTTCTTCAATCCAGTTCTGATGTTGTATCTCCAGTTGCATTTGCAGCTCATAAAAGCCCGAAATCCAACTCATTTTCTCCAGTTTTCTCTTCTGACAAGAGAGGTTTTGCTCCAGCTACTACCACCATACACACAACACAATTCTCACCAACTTCCAATGCGGTGGCTTTTAGTCCTAAGCAACCTATTCGAAATGAGGAAGAATTAAAGGAGGCACTTAGGGTTTTCAAGTCAATCTGTCAAATCTGTCTTAAACCTGGTCACAATGCTCATAAGTGTTTCAAAAGATTTAACAAGGAATTTCGAGTTCCATCTCTTCAGTCTGATTCCAAAGCTGCTCAGCAAGCACTTAGTGCTCTTCAAATTAAGACTGATGATGTTAATCAATGGCTTCCTGACTCAGGTGCGTCATCTCATATGACTCCTTTTCTGGATATCTTTGACACTTATACAACTTATCCTGGCTTTGAAAGTGTTTTAATTGGAAATGGAAACAAGCTGCCTATTCAGAATATTGGTCATGTTACTCTTACCACTTCGTCTGGATCTATTACCTTAAAGAATGTTCTACATGTTCCTGATTTGAAGCAAAACCTATTATCAATCAGCCAGTTTACAACTGACTTCAATTGTGTTTTTCAATTTACTCCTACTGGTTTTACTGTTATTAACAGAGGGAGTGGACGAATGATTCTTGAAGGATCTAAAGCTGGTGGTCTCTACAAGATTCATCAGTTTCAGCATTTTGGCTATTATTCCAGCAAACTTCAAAAACCAACTTTGTCTCTCTGGCATTCTAGATTGGGGCATTGTTCTGCTGATGTACTTTTGAATCTCAAAAATCAACTCTTAATAGACTTTGAGAATGCAGATGAATCTTCTTTTGTATGTTCTAGTTGTCAGTTAGCAAAGTCTACTCGATTACCCTTCTCAAACAGTCCAACTAGTTGCCTTAATCCTTTTGATAAAGTACATTGTGATCTTTGGGGTCCAGCTCCTATTGTTTCTATTGACAATTTTTGCTACTATGTCATATTTGTTGATGATTGCACAAGGTTCACATGGTTCTATCCTTTACGAAATAAGTCAGATTTTTATTCTGTTTTTCTAGCTTTTGATATGTATGTTCAACGCCAATTTTCTACACATATTAAGTGTTTACAATCTGATGGTGGTGGTGAATTCATGTCTGCCAAAATGCAATCTTATTGTTCGTCTCATGGTATAATTCATCAAGTTTCTTGTCCACATACACCTCAGCAGAATGGTAGGGCTGAAAGAAGGCATCGCACAATTGTGGAAGTTGGACTGTCCTTAATGTTTCATAGTGATGTTCCATCTTCTTTTTGGACACAAAGTTTCTCCACAGCAGTTTATCTTATGAATAGAAGACCTTCATCCGTTTTAAAAGAGAACATTTCGCCTTATTTTGCCTTGTTCAAACAACAACCTAACTACTCATTGTTTAAAGTTTTCGGATGCTCCTGTTATCCTTGTTTAAGGTCTCAAAATGCTCACAAGTTTTTGCCAAGATCTTTGCCTTGTGTTTTTCTTGGCTACAGATCTCACTACAAGGGCTACCTTTGTTATCATATTCCTTCCAAGAAGTTTGTTACTTCTCGAGATGTTCTCTTTGATGAACAAAATTTTCCTTACAAGTCTGTTTCTCAGCAAAAGGTTGCTCGTTGTGTTCCACCTACCTCAGATATTTCAACTTACATGGATTTGATTCCTTTCACAATTACTCAATCAGATCCTATTCCTCCTTGTACTGTCATCCCATCCTCTTCTTCATAGTCATCTCCTGTTTTGCTCCATCCTGATTCCTCTGAATTCTCAGTTCCTACTGCTGTTTGTTCATCTTCCACTCCTCCTTCTCCTCATCCTAGTCATGATCATTCAGTGCTTCCTGACAAACCTCGTCACTCCATGGTCACCAGGTCTCAGTTAGGTGTTGTTAAACCTAATCCAAAATATGCACTAATGGTTAACACAAAACCTGATCACATTGCCCTTGAACCTCAGACTATTAAAGAAGCTCTTGATCATCCTGGTTGGCTACAAGCTATGAAAGAGGAACTTCAGGCTTTAGAGGAAAATAAAACATGGGAGTTAGTTCCTAAATCCTCTGACATGAATATTATAGGAACAAAGTGGGTTTTTCGTGTCAAATACAATGCCGATGATACAATTGATCGATTTAAAGCACGACTTGTTGCAAAAGGTTTCAATCAGCATGGAGTAGATTTTTCTGAAACTTTCTCACCTGTTGTTAAACCAGCAACTATTCGCACTGTTCTTTCTCTTGCTGCAGTCAAGAAATGGAAAATTTGCCAATTCGATGTTAAAAATGCCTTTTTACATGGAGAGCTTCAGGAAACTATTTATGTTTCTCAACCACCAGGATTTAAACACTCAGTTCATCAATCCTATGTTTGCAAGCTAAATAAAGCCTTATATGGTTTGAAACAAGCTCCACGTGCTTGGTTTGATAAATTCAGCTCTTTCTTATTCTCACAAGGGTTTCATTCTAGTATTGCTGATCCTTCTCTGTTTGTTCTTAACAAGGAAGGAGATTTGGTTGTCCTACTTTTGTATGTAGATGATATGTTAATCACAGGGAATTCTTCTCCTCTACTTGATCAATTTTTACAGGAACTGAATACTGCATTTGCAATGAAAAATCTTGGTCATGTCCACTATTTTCTTGGGATTCAGGTTCAATCTTTGTCTGATGGTCTTTTCTTGTCTCAACAACGATATGTTGTTTCCATTTTAAAGAAGGCAGGTCTTCTTGATGCCAAACCTCTCTCAACTCCAATTGCCTATAAACTTCAACCACCAGACAATTCTCCTCCATTTCATGATCCCACTTTGTATAGACAGCTTGTTGGCTCTCTCCAATACCTTACCTTTACTCGACCTGACATTTCTTTTGCTGTCAATTCTGTATGTCAACACATGCAGCAACCAACTGATTTCCATTTTTCCCAAGTGAAGAGGATTCTCCGATATGTAAAAGGCACCATTGATCATGGTCAATTTTTATCCTCTCACACTGATTTCTCTCTTCGTGCCTATTCTGATTCTGATTGGGCTGGTTGTGCTCAAACACGGAGGTCTACCACTGGTTTTTGTACCTTTCTTGGTGCCAATTGCATCTCCTGGTCTGCCAAGAAACAACCAACTGTTTCTCGTAGTAGCACTGAAGCAGAATATCGTGCTATGGCCATCACTGCTGCTGAAATTACTTGGTTGTCATATCTTCTCACTGATCTTCATATCTCACAATCATCTTGTCCAATTTTATTTTGTGATAATCTTAGTGCCTTACAGTTAATTGTGAATCCTGTTTTTCATGCTCGTTCCAAACACATCGAAATTGATTATCATTATGTTAGGGAGCAGGTTGCTTTGCACAAATTACAAACTCAACATGTTTCTTCATCAGATCAGTTGGCTGATATGTTCACCAAAGCCTTGCTGCTCTGTCCTTTCTCTGCCAACGTATTCAAGCTCGGCATTGTACCTCTGTCTCGCTTGAGGGGGATGTTAGGAATGTATAAGTGAGTGTGATGTTTAGAATGTATAAGGGAGGGTACTTCTGTAAATACCTTTGAATTTCAAAATTAGGAATGTTGAGAATCTTGCTCGTCAAGTTATGTAAATATAAAACCCTCCTCTCATTGCTGTAATAACTTTTTCTTTTAATGAAAGTTAAATTCTTCTCAATTTTTACAATACCAAGTTAAAAAGTCATTTGTCAAATCTACAAAATTTTACCATGTTGGTAAAATACTTCTATGATTTAACCTTTATGAAAATATAATAATTAGCAAATTGTATGAACGAATTAAATTATATTTTGCCAACCTATCTGGCCAGCTTTGTTGATAATACATTTTAATTTAATGCCTGATTATACTCTAGCCTGTGGTCGCTAAGGAAATGAAATCATTAGAATATGGATAATGTGTTAACCTATCTCTTCTCGTCTTCCTCCAGAAAATTGCTTCCTTTGCATGTTATTGAGGTTACGCTTTTGGATAATGTGTTAACCATTGTTGTAGCATTGTTGGTGTACAAATTTTGTTGCTTGCGTGATGTTCTATCGACGTTGTTTGATGGTATCATGTACTGAATTGATTTTTGATGTGGAAAGTTTGTGAGTGGATGAGAAGATCAGCCTACTATCAAACCTTTTTTTTGGGATGAATTGCGTTATTGCCATCTTTGCATTGTTTTTGGTCAGTTACTTTAGATTGTGTAGGATTTTACTTTGCAGTGATTGGTCTTGGCCTGCAAGAATTGCAAATATCTGATTTTGGGCGTATAGTTTTGTAGTGATGGTCAGAGGTATGGAGTGGGAGGTGGGAGAGTTTAAGGGCAGTTAAGCGTTGTCTTCTGCTGCTAAGAAGATTTTCAATAACAGGATTGGGCCATTGAATGAATCTCTTCCGTAAACTCTGTGGATGTGCCTCGAATCAGCCAAGCTCGCTTTTTGCCCCTTGTGTAGATTACAACGACCTGCGAAATGTGCAGTATTGCTCCTTTTCTTTTGGCATCTTTTTGAAGTTTGATATTGAGGGGGTGGAACATTTTGTTTAAATCATGAGCTAAAAACAAAAACATTGATACATTTTGTGTAATGTTACAATTCCCTTTTTTAATGTTGTATGAAAATTTATCCATTTCTTTTATGTCTCTTGATCTATATATATTTAGATGATGTCTTTGATCTATTTTCTTGTTGGTGATACACACAAATAATAGTTTTTAGTGGGATTGTGTTTTCACCAGATCTTCTCAATAAGGAGGTAAGATACATAATCACTGCTGAAGCATGATGCTATCTGCTGTTATTTTGTATTTTGTACCGAGCTATTTGTTTGAATTTTGGTTGAGAGATCTGTGTGTCAAAGGAGAATGTGCACTTTCTCCAAATTCTAACAGTGCCGTTTAGGCTTTAGCTAACTTGCAAACATCATTTTTGATGTTTTGATTTTTACTGAAATAGATCTGTCATTCCGTTGTAATGTGTTCGTGTTAACTGAAAGTATTTGCATATGATTATTGCTAAACACTTTTTTATCTGTAATTGTGTCGTAAAATAGAAATTACTGCAAATTTATAACGTCGATAAACGACAATATTGGAGGATCAGTATTTGAATTGGCATTATAAAATTTATGACATCCTTACAGATATAAATGGCTTAGAAAATAATCAGCTGCAGGTAGACAATGGATAATATTTTAAAATTTTTTAACTACAAGGTTATTTAGTGTGTGTTGAATTTGCTTAGTACGTGGTTGGTTTTTGCTGCCAATTACCATACAACCTTACTGCTAGTAACATTCTAATGGGAGCATTATCATGAATTGAAGGCAAATATTTCATGTATTGTGGTATAAGAATTTTGTTTGTTATTTATATACATATAATAATAATAATAATAATAATAATAATAATAGTTATGATTATTATTTTAAAAAGCGAAATCTCTTATTTCTGCCCTTTGAAACACCAAAATTTAGCTTTCCCTTTTCCTCATTAACTTTCCTGAGCCGTAAGAAGCCATATTTAGAGGCTTCAATTAATAGTTAATATGCAACAAATAGTTAGGGTAGTTTCTTAATTAAGATCATGAATAGCCATTAGGGTTAGTTTTCTATCTTTATCCTTTCAAAATTAGTTGTAATATCTGGTACTGTATATTTCCATGTCCTGACTTTCTTTTCCAATCTCCTGTCATGGATTTCCGTCCCCTTATTTTCGTCTTTATTTCTCCCATTTCTTCCCTAAAATTATGAACACAAATTCAATTTGTAACAAAATGTTAGGAATATCAATCTCAGTATACTTACATTTTATATCCACCTTGATGAGAAGCTAGAAAGAGCAATGACTTCCCTTCCGTAATTTTTACAATTGCAATTAAATTAAGATATCGTATAAAGAATGAGATGGCAATGCTTTTGAACTAAAAAAATTAAGATAAAAAAGAATGTAGGATCTATATTACAGGGTTCAGAGCTCATCATAGAATGGTACCCAAAACCCAAAAATGCAGGAGGAGCCAGTAGGCTATGAGAGTTAGCCTTGCTTCAGGTCTCCTCATTAGCAATCTCCCACCGGAAACCCTGTCCAGATTTACAAAAACTTTATTTAAATAAGGACGCCTTCTATCCAATAGAACTTATAGCAACTACAGCAGTGCGGAAAATAAAGTGACAAGCAAACCCACCATAGGCTGTCGACCCTGTCAGCAACAGACTTTGCCTGTTTAGGAATGAGGCCAGATGTATTGAGTGATTTGAAAACATGACCTGCAAGCAAAGTGTTGTGTTATTTACCAAGATGCCACCAAGTTCTTACTCAATTTGCAGGACTTGCCTTTATCATCATCGGCTTCAGGGTGGTCAATCAAGTGTTCAGATTCTAAATCGACGATGTTCAAAGCTAGGTGTTCACTAGACCCTTTACGCAACGTTCTCGCAATAGGGGCAGCAGGCACAGGAGAAATTGACTGGTTCTTTCCTCTTGAGCCCTGAAAATGACAAAGAAAAACAGCAAGACCTCGGTATCAATCTACATATGAGCCGTGTAAAAAACAAACTAAAGAAATCAAACAAAATGCTCAACTTGGTAGAACTAACTCCAGTTCCATTGAACACAAAACCAAACTGAGGGAACACCTAAATTCAGAACAACAGCAATATGGCACTACATGCATTTTTAGTAACAAACAACTTAAGCTTCAGGGGTTATTTATAGAAAGCCAGAACTCAGACATTTTAGAATTAACTTGTAGGCCTTCAATAATACCATACTACATAGGCACTAATAAAAAGAACCAAACAAAACAAAACCAGACAATTAACATTCCTGTAAGCCTATCACAGATAGTGCAGTAAACTAATGATCTAAAAAATTGATTCATAGAGATCAGAGAGCCCAAAAAATGAATATTACCCCATCTTCAATCTCCAATATTTCTGAGCTAGATCCCAGTGGAGGTGCTTCATATATGCTCCTTTCTTGCACAGGTTCTGCATAGACCTGCTTGTTAAGTGAAGATTCAAGTAATTTAACCTTTTCAGATAATCCATCTGCAATTTTTTCTCTCCTGGAATTCCAAACTCAACTCCTGATACTTTTTCTTTGTAGTTTCAGAATCAGAAATCAACTCCACAATCAACTTTTCCAATAAGTGTAAAAATTCGCTTGCACTGGTGATCCTTCTGCCATCAAAAGGCCAATTTCCTCCCAATTTCTCAATTAAAATTTTCAAACCATCATTTAGCTCAGTAGAGACATTCTTGTCCTTTTCAAGGTCCTCATTACTAGCATAAAGACGTTCAGCATCTTCCTTCAGGGAGTCAATTTCAGAAACACGAGCTGCAAGCTCGATCTGCAGTTTTTCTTTATCCTCACTCACTGAGTTTAGCAACTGCTGAATCTCTTTGAAATTATCAACAATATAAAACAGTTTATCTAAATCAGCTGGAACTTGCCCTTCCAAGCTCCTAATTTTCGAAACTTGAGAAACATAGACATCATTGACTTTGCTAAAAAGAGCCTCTATGTTGCCTCGGGACAAACCATGCTTCAACATCTCTGCAACAAGTACTACATGATTAATTTCAAATGAAAGCAAAAGCAAAGATTGTAAGGAAACATGATAAATTGCAACTAAGAACTAACGCCCTCGGTTACCTTGTTCTTTCGCTGCTAAAATTTGGTGGACAGAAGAGAGCTCACCCTCTTTTTCTCGTAACTTTTCTTCCGCCAGATTGCAGTTCTCAAGTTCAAGCTTTAACTGACTGGAATATTGTTGCAATGAATCTATCTCTTTGCCCATCTCAGAAATTTTATTCAGATACAAGGCTTTATCCTGTAAACTATTTTCAGCATCCGCTTTTGTTCTTTGCAACTCATTTTGCAATTCGTTGGTCACATTTACCCAATTTTCTTTTACATTCTCCAACTGTTTAAATTGAGCCCGAACCAGTTTTACAGCTGCCAACAACTTTCTTCCAGCTTCAACATATGACAAATCCTCAGAAGATGTTCGGCCAACATCTACCAGCCTAGGATTAAGGTCCTCATTATAGACTTCAGCATCCAAATTCAAGGTACAATTAGACAATGCTTCCTGCAGATCTTGTTCTGCATTCCTGCACGACGATAGCAGCACAGAAAAATCACTGTTTAGCTTGGAGATGGTATCCTCATTATCCTTAGTGTATGCTTCCAACTTTTGCACCTCAAGCTTCAGTGAATCTGAGGTTGAAACTGTATGCGCAATTTGATCTTTAATTGCCCCTAAAGCTTTAAATAAAACTGCAATCTGCTGGTCCATGTATAAACAAAGTGATGCAGAATTGTCATTGACAAGTTTATTTTGCATCCTCCACTTCTCCGTGTACTTGGAAATGTAGGACGAGATGCCTTCCAATACATGGTCTGCACTTCCCCCGTGCTAGCTTGTGAACTGCTACAATCATCTTCAAGCTGTGATACAGATATGCTCACAACAGGAATATCCTGAGCGCAAAGTAATTAACACAAACAAAAATAAGAAAATCCAGAATATCAACTCATAAACTATTATAAAATGAATACACTTAATTATACATGACTCAATAAAAAGTATGCCTTGATCAAAAGCATAAAGACACAGATTTGGATTTGAGTAACTATCAAGGAACTTTGATACGTTAGATAAAATAACTTTCATTAATAAGAAGACACAGATGTTAATCTCCCCAAAAGTCAAAAATAAAAATAAAAGGCGTGAACCTAGATTTCTCTTTCAGAACATGACAAAATTAAACAGCTGGAATAGTTCACAGAACAAAACAGTAAAATGGAACATAACCTTCTACGGAAGGCAATGCTGTACATGTTACAGACAATGAACTATAACAAGATATTGAACTGCGAGAATAACCAGGAAGTTGAGTTGCAGAAAATGTGTATGCACAAACAGTAAAAACGGATTTAACAATCAAAAAGAAGTGCTATCAGAAAGGAGGGGGAGGGGGAAGGGGAGTGGTCTCTCAGTCAAGGAATTTCAAAACAAATTGTTAAGATCATAAATAATCCTCTTCAGAAAGCAAAAATATTTCCAGACAAACTGAATTGATACCTCCACTTCAAAGCCACGTATATCCAATCCTTGCTCACCAAGCTCACTCTGTAAATCTTGAAGCAAGGGGCCAGCCTTCTTAGACCCTCAATGTTTCTCCTAATTCCTTCACTCACACGTAATATGGGATTTTCATTTCTCATTACCACATCAAGATGATTCAGTTGATCTACCAGCTGTGAGAATTGGTTCTCAGTCCTTCCATGGGAGCCAGACAGCTCTTCCATGTATCCAGCACACCTGGCATTCAGAGACAGAATCTCCTGTTGACTCTGAGATTGAATTTCACGTTTTTCATCCTCCATTATGGATATGGTATTCTCTGCCAGTGACAATGCCTCCTCTAGAGAACTGACAGTCCTTTGCACATCTGCAAGCCTGCCTGCAAGAAGAACACCTTTTGCTTTAACACTCTCCAACTCTTGCTCTGCGCTGGTTTTATTTATTTTCAACTCATCTCTTTCCTTGTTGAGAGCAGATATTTTTCCTTCCGCTTGAGCGAATGCATCTTTCACGGATCGGATTGTTATATAACAATCCTCCAATTTTTGTGTTAGTACATGCAGTTCTTTTTCTGCTTTCTCCGACTCTTCCTTTATCTGAGTGTTAGCATTTTGCAGTTCTTGTAAGTAATCTCCTATTTGTTTTAATTTTTGAATCGGATCTGTAAAGACAAAATGAGTTGGCACTGAAATATTCTCAATCAAATCAACAGCTGTTTGTAGCATGTTGCTCCTTTCCAGTAACAACTTTTCCATATGATCTTTTTCCTCTTTCGCTATCTTTATCTCATGTTGAAGATTTGAAATTTTCTGCAAGTCATCTGACATACTAGCGATTTGGTTTTTGAACTCCATAACTAAAGACTGCTGCTGCTTCAGGTCACTTTTTAAGCCTTCAATTTCTGCAGTCTTTTGATCTATATTGAGTTTCAAGCCTTCTCGTTCCTGCACCATACCCTTCCCTTTCTTCACTGCCAAAGAAAGTTTGTCTCTTAGCAATGAAGTCTTATCTTCGGCTCTTCTAAGATCATTCAGTAGCAGGTCCTTCTCATTCTTCAAAGATGTAACTACTTCATCTTTGTGGCTTAGTTCAGTGTACAACTTTTCCATCCCTGACTTATCATTAAGTTCTTCCACCAGCAACCACTCATATAGCATCGCTTCCTGAAATTTAACATAAAGTAGACTTTGTAGTGTTTGGGATTGTTCACATTCACTAGAGGAAGGCATATTAGGCGCTTTGATTATTTCGTGGATTTTTCCAATACATTCCTCCACTAGATCATCTGTAACAGAAGAGTCACCAACGGCGTAACCGTCCAATGAAGTCCCAGAAAGCTCAAGTAGTTTCTTCACAAGTTCTTTTTCTCTGATGACATCTGTGATAGTAAGCACTCATATCTAGCTTTTACATCCTCCAGTATCCCATTATTCTCTTTGATCTTTCCATTGCATTTTGCAAACAGAAGGTCCAAGTCAGCAGGAGGCCGACCATCTTCATCATCCATGATATTTTCTATGAAATCATATAATTTCTCCAGCATCCCATCTTTCTCGGATGAAATTTGGAAGATCTTTTCTTCAAGCTGTTCACATTTTTCAGCAAGCTTTTCAAACTCTGCCTGTCCTTTTCTAATATTTTGGAAGCATTTTGTGGATAAAGCGCTTAGATCATCAAAATTTGCATCATGAGTTTCAGAATTGTCAAGAAAACCCTTGGATGCCTCCAAAACCATTCTGTTTAACTGGTCCTTCAGAAATGATACTTGATGTGCAAGTTCTTCGATTTTTCCCCTAGACTCCTCCAACAATATGCTCTTTTCTTTCATTTCATGTATACAACCTTCAGAAAACTTTTCTATTTCAGCTAAAGAGTCATTGGAAATAAAATCATCTATTTTGATTCCAGAAATCTCATGTAGAGCTCTTATATATATGTCTCTATGCAGTGATGCCTGAGAAAACTTCTTGGACAATTCTTCAAATCTTTCTGTTATCTCATCCAATCGAGCCTGAAGCAAATCCTTATCTTCCTGCTCATGGGAAAGTAATTCTCCCAAGCGCTTAATTTCCAGATGTGCAGAAGACAATTCAGAAGAATTTGTCGCAACAGACACCTGCATATCAGCAACCTTATCTACTAACTGAGACACATCTTCCCTTGCCTGGTTATTTGACTGCACAAGCCAAGAAATTTGTGCTTCCAAATCAGAAGATCTGATAGCTTCCGGCATGTCAATGGAAGAAAAGATGTCTTCCACCTTTTGATCTTGCAAAATTCTCATTTCTAGCTGATTGTTTACATTCACAAGCCATCTAAATCTGTCTAGTATCTCTAAAGACTGAACTTCTACTGGAATATTAACACGAGATAAGACGTTTTCCATTTCATCGAATATCTTCTCCTTCTCCAACAGTGATTCCTGAAGGGATACAAGTGTATCTTGGCTCTTCATCAGATCCTCCACTTTGGCCTCTGCAGATTCTAACAAATCAGACTTCAATTTTAGCTCCTGCAAACAGTTCTCAATTTCACTAGTTTTCTCATTCACCGTTTGCCTCAATGAATCTCTCTGCTGAACTAATGCCTTGCCTTTTGTCACAGCCATACTGAGTTTTTCTCTGGAAGTAGCTAGCCTACTCTCAGTATGCTCAAGCTCCACCTTGGTCTGATTCAGTTGCATATTCGCATCAGTTACACTTTCATTCGCCCTTCCTAACTGCTCCGTCAACTTTCTATTCTCTTCCTCAACCCTTTTAAACTCCCCAATCAAATCAAGCTCTCTCTTCCTATGTTCACTCAACTCCTCCTGAACGGACACACACTCCTTCTGAACTACAACCAAATGAGAGGCGAGCATGTCACCCGATATCGACAATTCCGTCACCTTCGTGAACAGCTCATCAACCTCCAGGTCCTTGGCACAGAGAACGGCGTGCAGCTCCCTCATTGCGCTCTCCGACTGCAGCTGCTCATCCAAGACCGACTTCAATTGTGAGACAAACTTGTTACAATCGCTCACTACCACGCGCAGTGGCCGTGGCGCAGCCGCCACCCCAGTCTCGGCTGCACCCTCCTCGCGACTGAGGCGGTCCACCATTTTCTCACCGCTCTCACCCATCAAACTCCTGTGGTTGCTCATCGATTGCAGCTGGGAGTGAAGCAACCGAAGCTCTTCCTACACCAAATCAACCACAAAACCGCCGCTATAACAACAAAGAACAAACCAGAAAATCTTCCAGGCAAAACCACCGACTGGATCGGAAACATTCCAACAACAAACCTTGAACTCGCCGAATTCGCGGAAAACGAGATCTTTGTCGGCGAGGGCGGTATGGAGCTGCGATCGAACAGTCGCCAATTCGTGACTCAACCGACGAACATCGTGCCCATCGGCCTGGTCCCCCACAATCACCACCGAGTCCTCCAAGTACTGATCCGGCGCGTCGACGAACATCTCCTCCTTCCCGACGTCCTCCGGCTCCGACGAGCTCCTGTCCTCCATCATCCCCATCTCCCCGTCGCCGCTTCCAGATCCCTACAAACCACAATACCACCCCGATCCAAACCAAAATCCCCAAACAACAAACACGAACAACAAAACGAAGATAAGCATGGTGGGGATTGGAAGGAGAAGGGCGTACCGATCGGACACTGGGAGGGGTGAAGTCGCGATCGGGGGAGGCGGTGGAGTCGGAGAAGTCGTCGGGAATGGAGACCTTCACGCCCTCGTCGTCCTCCGTCCCCGGAGCCGTCCGATCCGAGGACTCGCCTTCGCCGTCCGACATGTTTCTTCTCTGCGCCGGCGGGGAAGTGTCGCCGTCCGTGACGTAGAAATGCTCGTAGAGTGAGGATGGGGAGGGGGAAGACGATGGGACGTCGCTGGTTGTGGTGTCGACGTCACGTAACTCATACATTATTATACGCTAATACGAGGGGCGGGCATCGATCAGACGAATATTGAATGAATTATTATCCGCGTTCGTTCAAAATTTTATCGAAGAATATTTATCCGATTGGCTTTGGACATCGAATTGTATATTGGGCCCAAGTAGTATCCGCAGATAGTCCGAACATCCCTCTCTGCCAGAAACCTCGTTAGAATCGGCTCGGCAAGCCTAATCCATTTACGACATCGACGTACTTGGCGAGAGGTGGCAGCTTGCCGAAAAATGGTTAAACAGAGCAATAGGTAGTGGGTAACTAGATCCAGCCGAGCTTGGGTGGCGATGAGCTCCACTCTTGTCAGGAAAAGCCGTGAGAGGGTTGGCAATGTCAAAGCGGTGACTGGATGGTCGCGGCGACGGTCACTGGTGGCGGAATCGACAATGCGAGCAAGGGTAATCGGCGGCAAAATCAACGGCGAGCGGCAATTCCGACGTCGTGGAGGCCGAGCGACGGCGGGGGCGCTCGGGGCATCACGGCAACGCCGCGGCGAGGCCTGGCGGTGACGATCGGCGGCAGGGCAACGTCGGTGGTGTCGGCGACCACGACAAGGGGGCGGCGCGGCATGGACGGGGAAGAGAAAATGGGTCGAGGGTTTGATTGATGGCAATATCGTAAATAAGACTTGACTCGCTCATGTCTCGCAGTCAATAATAATAACTAACTCGGAATAAATCCTTAAAAAAATCCATAAAATCAGAAAAATCCCATAAAATAAAATAAACACTACAACATCATAATGACATTCTATAACTAACAACCCACCCAAATTCCCCGTAACGCGTCCTAACGCAGTAAACAGCCTAAACTAATTCTACGATTAACTATATATAAAATAAAAAATAATTGGCATACTCTCATATATTCTGATAACTCATTCTTTTCTATTGTATTCATGATGTTATCATCATATACTTAGGTACGCATGACCCTCATGGCTCATACACCCGACCAGCGTCGACTCAGTACACGTATTCTAAAACATACTCGACTTGAACCGACGATTGAACCGATCAATTTATAAGCATAAAACCCTGACTATGATCACTGGTTTTACATTATGTTTATAATGTGATATATTTTTTTCGAAGATGGATCATACAAGTTTATTATTAAATGTAACTGAACAAAGTAGAGGTGAAAATGATAGCAAAAATTCGATTGCTAAAGAAGGAGAATATATAAACAGTACATTATTAAAAAAGAGAAAAATAACATCCGGTGTATGCGCCTATTTTGATAAAAAATATTAGAAGAATGGAACATCTCCTATTTATCGTTATTGTGAAAAGAAGTTTGAGAGAACTGAAAGTTATAAAACTACTCATTTATAGAGGCATATTAAAGGGAAATATCCTAATTTTAAAATAAAGAGGATATAAAACATGAGTAATTAACTTTTTTATATTTTTTAATGTAGGTGAGTTAGATGAAGAATCAATTATTACAATATTTTATCTTTGAAGTATATGCAATATTGGACTATATTTTGATGTCAATGATTATTTTAAAATTTCTATACGTAGATTATTTTTTGTTTGACTTTAAAAATTTAGAGCATGTTAACTAAATTGTAAGTGGTTTGATATGATTATTAATGTGAATGTATAGTTCTAAATTCCTAAATATAAGAGTGACTTTTATCCTTTTTATATGTATGTCATTTTTGGATATTTAAGATATTAAATATCAATTTTATGTATAAACTTAATTAATTTTACTGTATAATTATATTTTAAAATTTTCATAAACTATAATAGTAGTCTTACTGTAAAACCCGTGACTTGAGTCAGGGTTTTACGTTACCTGAACCAGTCCGGCTCGACTGTTCGTTCGAGTCGAGTCAGTTTTATGAACCGCGTGCTGAGTCGGCGCCAGCCGTGAGTTATGAGCGATGAGAGTCAGGTGTACTTGAATATATGATGATAACGTCGAGAAGATGGTGAGATATGAGTTATCAAAACATATGAAAGTATGCAGTATTTTTTCTTTTATATGTTTAATTGGAGAAATAGTTTTGAGGCCGAATAACGCGTTAGGACGTGTTGGATTATATTCGGGGGGTTATTAGTTATAGAGCATGCCATTTGGCTGTTGTTGTGTTTGTTTTATTTTATGGAATTTTTCCATATTTTTTAAGATATTTTTAGAATTTATTTCGAACTAGTTATTATTTTTGACTCGAGTAGGAATCGAGTCAATACTTATTTACGAAACTGCCATTGAGGGTATTCTTCTCCCTCCCAACACTTACCCTCCCTAAACCCTCGCCGTGTGCTGCTACCGCCGCCGCCGTCGCCAACGCCACCGCCGCTGATCAACGCCGCTCTGCCTCGCCGTGTGTCGTCGTGCCGCCTCGACCCACCCGGCCACCCTCTCGCCACCAGGACATCGGAATCGCCCATGAAGCTGCCTTGGCCATCGCCACTCCGGACCGGATTCCGCCGCCGTTCGGTCGCCGTCGCCGCCTCCGCCGCTGTGACCACCAGTCTCACCCTCACCGTCGTCGACGTTTCCCCATCATCCCGACCGCCGTCGAGGCCCGGCCGCGAGCCCTAGATCGGAACGCACGCGCGCGCCACCCATTTTCGACGCCACCGTCGAAGGCCATCGCCGCCTCGGCTACCCTGTTTGACACCACCATTGGACCAAGCTCGGTCGAGCTGGTGCCGATAGACCACCTGATTGCCCCGCCCGATCATCGCCGAAAACGGTCGGAATCGCTGGAGAACTGCCGACACTCGCCGGAAAACCATCGGAACCGCCAAAAATTGGATTCGTGGGAAATTCGCCGGATCATCCGCCAAACTCACCCGGTCCAATCTGATCGGACTTCGGATGCCGCTAGGTGCTGAACTCGAGTTTCGAGCCACGAAACGGAAACCCTAGCCATCGCCGATTTTCGACTACCCGAGGTATAATTTATTTTAACTTAGTTATTTAAAAGTATTGATTATTAGAATTGCATACTAGGATTGGTGAATTGTGTGTTATTATAATATATATAAATGTAGATTTGATTAAGGATAAAATATGAAATTTGTTTAATTGAGTGGTGTTAAAAATGGAGGCTAAGAAATTAATTAGGGTAACTAGGTAATGATCATGATCTAATGCAAACTAGCCTAAGTAGACTTGCTAGAATAGACATAGGCTGATGTGTGTTGATTGACGCATGATTGTGTTGATTGTGTGTGCATGCTGTAGGATGTGTGATTCATCATGCAGACGTTAGTTTTTAGCTTGATTGTGTAGGTACGATGTAGGGGCTCGCCGCCTAGGCGCGTGGACCCGTTTGGAGCTTCTACCAGGTCCGTTTATGACTCGTTCTCTGTTTTACGATATTCTATTGTGTATTTGATTTATTACATGCAGGACGTGTTAAGTGGCGTTTTATCGGATCCCACTTAACTCGGGCCATTTAGCCAATAATTTTCTGGATTAATAACCCTCAACGATGAGATCCCTCGAGTTTGTTTCGAACTTCAGATCCAGCTCACGTTGCCTTCGGGCCTATTATATAAATCCCAACTCAGACCATATATATGTATAGTTTTTGCATTTTTGTGAGAGATTGAATGAGGGAAATCCGACTACCGTGCTACGCGAGCGGGCACGTGTGAGTCGATAGTGGGCTCTGGAATGGTGTACAAGTTGTTTCATTCCCGAGGGATCCTGACAACTCCACCTTTAAGTTCCTCAAACCCGGAGAAGTGTGGAGGTTTATGGGTACTGCATTGCAGCGCATGTCTAGACTTGTGGTTTCAAAGGGTACTGAAGGCGACTGCCTGAGAGTACTCGGCCTTCGTGCTCAAGGCCAGGAGTAATATGGAAGGTGCAGAGGGCGGAAAGGAATGAGATTTGATGTGAGAAGCGATAGAGGAAATGGCCGAGGTATGAGAATGTGAAAGATAGGGGGATGCTGTCGACCCGAGGGCGACGGCTCCCGTATGTGCCCTGATGAGAGTTCTTGAGGAAATATATGGTTTTCATTCAACAGGAGAGTTTGCTCTCCTGTGCCAGATTGATATTGGTTATTTTCTGGGTCGGTAACACTCGTTACTGACGGTTTTCTATATATATGTAGGTGAGAAATGCGAGGGATGAAAGCTGTCGGGACTGCGGAGGAGTAGCACGGAACCGTTCACACATGTACCCGCGTGTAATCTATAATGACGGTTGTGTTATTGCTACGTGAATGATAATTTTGATGTATTTGTTTAGATAAATTGCTTGATATGAAATGAATGGATAAATGTGAATGAGTAGTGAGTTTGGAGTTCAGGGCTCGGTTCAATTGAAACGAAAGAGATAATGATAGAATGCTACAGTAGATTATCATGTTTTATCGTATTTTGATAACATATTTATATATCCTTGTCGTGAACAGGTTGGCCCTTATTGCACTTTTAAGGAAAACTCTGTCCGTTTTCCAGTAGTAGTATATATTTTCTTTTGGTTTCTCATTTATTGTTTTGTTTTATCCTTGCTTGTACGTTATAGCATGCATGTGGGACTACGTTAGAACCCACGCATCTCATTCATGCATTTCACATTTGCATCTCCATCTTGAGACGCCGAGAGTAGATGCTTGGTTGGCTTAACCGAATCTAGTAGATTAGCTAACGGTTCGGTCGCCGGTGACATTTCTGGGTCGGTTCACGGGTGAGCCGAAACGGGGTGTTACTACTTACAAATGTTGAAGACATTATATTATTGATATAAAATATCGGACACTCGGTCGGTCGTTCGGTCGGACAAAAAATGTCCATGTTTGGTTTGTTTTAATTCGGTCGAATTCGATCGGTCGTCTTCGGACATCGGACAGACGGACAAGTTCAGACATTCACGCCCACCCCTAAAATTTATGATCGCATTCATGTTAATAAAATAATAAATTTAAAAATATTAAATAAATATTTAATAAAATTTAATAAAATACTGTACAATTAACTTAAATTAAGCTAATTAAAATTTTTGATCTTTTTAAAAGTTAACATATTTTTTGTGTTTGATTTCTATTTTGTGTATATTTGTTGGGTATTATTTTTGGGTTTGATTCAATGCTTTCCTTTTTTGTATCATGTCATCTGTAAATATGTAAGAAAATTTTAATATAAATGTGCATCATTTATAAACATTTTTAATAAAATTATATGATATTTTTTATAGATAACTATTTATTAGATAATCCTATAAAGCATGGAAGTACTTTTGGAAGTCGTGAAGGAATGAGATGATTGAAAATTAGACGTTGGGAAAAATCTAAACAAGTATAGTTTAATGTAAAATTATATCGCCCTTGTTATATTTATAAATATATTTTGAGTAAGCAAGTGATATTATATATATTATTATATTATATTATTGAGTCGAGTTACGAGTCGATTTCAAGTTATAATCGAGTCGAGTTGAGAACTTCTTTGTTCAAACTCAATTTGTAGGATTCGAGTTCGAATCAAGTTCGAGCTCAAACATTTAAATATCGAATTTTGAGTCAAGCTGAGCCGAATGCCAAATATTTACAGAACTAACTCACTCAATTAGTAGCCTTAATGATGATAATACAACAACGTGGGTAGATATGTGGAAAATAACATCAATGAAACATTTTTAATTTACAAATGTATGGTTTAGAGCTATATTCATTCATAATTCAACTTGATTAACACTTCCCTGTTTATTACAACCGTTTTACTCAAACGAGGTATATATATTTTGGAGATAAATTTTCATTTTTATCTCATTTTTATTATATTTTTGCCATCCTATTTTAGGCTAATAATATTTTTTAATGTTGAAATTTATAATTTTAATATTTTTTTATAGTTAGGAGAAATTAGAGACAAATCTTTATTGTTCTATTTTATGCCTATAAATAACTATCTCAAATTATTAAATTAAAATTTATAATTGAACTTGTTTAACACTTCATTGTTTATTATAACATCATTAGTTTTAAATGAGTGGCCAAACCCGAATAATTGACCGTGGCCAAATAGACCGATGGATGCTATCCAGATAAGAAGTTCGGATCTACCGAATGGCCCAAATTATAATTATAAAAATTGGCCAATTTTGAATGGAATCGGCCAAATTTATTCTGGCTAGATACAAAATTGAATCCAAACATCTATTGGACCATTGGTACGGGGACCAAAGATGTTATCTTCTCTTTGATTCCACTAGTAAGGAGCCTCCATGGTGGGTAGTAAAATGGGAGCTGCTGAGGTTGTCTTCTCAAGGGAACTATCGGCGGGAACGTCGAGGTGGTGCCCCATTTATAACTACCACCGATAGAGAGTCAACACCGTGACCCGAGACACTCACGCCGTGGGGAGCACACGAATGTCCCTCTGGCCGCTGGATTTGCTCGAGCCCATGAATGTCGTCTCTCCGATTGCCTTTGCAATATAGTGGTCAGAAAAGATACGTCAAACATATAAATTAAATTATGATATGTTGATGCCCTCATTTATTCATTTTCTGACTTATCAGACGGAACTGGACATGAGTGATCTTCGATGTGGCCATAGTTACAAAATTCTGATATAACTCGGCTATGCAAGAAAAATCTGATCAAAATTAGGGTAGATTATTTTACTTAAAGGGATAAAAAATTGTTCAATTCTTAACAATCCGAGGTGATTCTCACCCAAGTCAATTATGGTAAAAATTGGCCGATTCAGGCGAAAGGGGGAGAGATAGAGTGAGGGGGTTGGCGGGGAATGGCCGGCTAGGGGGGGGGGGTGGGGGCGGTGGGAGAGGGGTGGGGCGTTGGGCAGTTGGGTGGCAGCAGAAGGGAAACAGGGTTGGGCAATGGCGGCAATCAGAATCACGTCGGGAGGGCATGTAAACTCACGGCCTTCTCTGCATTGTGGGGACCGGGTGGCGGCTAGAAAGATTGAGGATGACTTGATGACGTGTTGGTGGTGACCGACGGTGTCGATAAGCGGTGATGTGGTGGTTGGGGGCAATATCAGTAACATGAATCAGGGCGGCGTTGAGGTCTTAGGGAGGGGGAGAAGCGTTGGGAGGGATATATCTTACTCACCGTAGCATCACAATGATATAAGTGTCGAGTCAAAATAATAATTATCTTGTAATAAATTTTAATTTTTTAAAAAATCTAATAAAATATAATACACACCATAACATCACAATGATATGTTATATAACTAATAATTCACTGTCATATAACGAATCTTAATGCACTATATAGCTCTACTAATTTTGACCGATTCAAATAAACTAATTCTTGTCTGATTTTTAATGAATTGATCTGATTCAATGACTCCTTTCCAATCTGATTCAACATCCGATTTCGATTTTTGCAACTGTAGATGAGGCTTAATCTTCAATTGGCATACCGTCAGAAATTGTTCCTCCTAGAGCTTGCTAATAATGGGATACTTAAAAAGTCTCCTAAATACGTAAGAAAATAATATGGATATATCTTTTTATAAAAGTGATTGGCTTGCTACTTTCAAATAGACTGGGATCATTTAGCATGTTTTATTTTATGGGGTATATAAATATATTATTGTACACCCTTTTTCTCCCAACTCAATATTTATTTATCGTATTAGAAAATGTGAAGTTAAAATTATAAATATTAATAATAGACACTTCTTTATTTTAGATTATCCATTTACGAGAGGATATAAAGCTAAAAATTACAGGGGAATTCTTACCCTTAGGCTAGATGGTCAGATGGACACTATCCGGACGAAAAGGTCAGATCCCCAACCAAACCCGTAAAAAGTACAAAGGCGGGAAATCGGTGCTTGTCCATTTTTCGATCATCACTAGCAAAGCTTCGATCCTTCCATCCACGTTCTCATTTTGGTTCGTGATTCATATTAAGAAATCTGTTTTCTGATTTCGGTGTTCGTCCCCAAAAGAATGTTATGCTCTGATCTATGCATGTGAGTTTGGCGGTGGGTGGACCGATTGTTCATTAAGTGATGTTTTTACTTCTTTTTTTTGTTGATTTTCTGTTGACTATTGAGAGGAGTTTGCGGTTGTAGCTAGACTTTTATGTGTTTGTTGAAATGTCGATGAGAATGTGGGAGGTTGTTGTGATTCTTGTGACTTGTGTGTGCATTATAGGTGTTGGTAGATCTTTGTAGCCTCGGGGCCCGTCGATTTTGTCCACACCTTGTGGTTGTGCGATGGGCCGCATTTCTCCTGTATTTTTATGTTTGAGTGAGCTTTTTATCAATAGTTTGAGTTCAATGTTGAATGGAAATGATACATGTCTTAGGAAATGATTATTGATGAAGAAGTTTCAATTTGAAAAGATGAGACGTTTGCTGGTCCCAGGGAGGAGGGTTGACGTCCAGAAGGGTATCCGGCTATCAAAAATTTTGTCAACTATAATTGCATAGATTCCTAATGTAGGGTTCACGCACCCGACACTCTTTAAGTACCAGGTGGAAGAAAAAGAAATAGAAGAAGAAGAAGACGGTGATTATAATAAAAGTATTGAAAACTATGTAGATTTCATATCTTTGACTTCGAAACATATGAAGACCACCATTTGTGAGTTCTCTGTGTATGATTATTGTGTGGACTTCTTTAACAGCTTGATAGGTTTCAAGCACCTCGTGGCATCTCCTCATAATTTGTCTGTCGTGATCTTACTCAATGTTTAATATATATTGCGTATTTGAAAAATGTGGAAATGATATATGACTATATGTGAAATTTAGTTAGCTTGCTCTGATTACTTTTTTCACAGTAATGTATTTTTATAGTTTCTTGGCATGAAAATACTACTTACTAGCTTATAATATGTGTATTTTTATTTTTGGTTTGTCATTTATGTAGCAAGTTTTAGCTTATTGTTAAGAGAGTCCCGCTGCTACACCTTAGGGAAAGAAGATGGGCGGTGAGTTCCATTCCTAAGGTGGCCAGTCATCTTGGGTTATCAAGACCCACTTTCCACTTTTGACAAGCCTAGTACTGCAAGCAATTTTTTTGCACGGAAAACGGAGAGAACAAAGCCTCGGATTCTTTTAGCTGCGACTGGAAGTGTGGCCGCAATAAAATTTGGAATTCTGTGTCATAGTTTTTCTGAGTGGGGAGAAGTTAAAGCGGCAGCTACCAAATCTTCCTTGCATTTCATTGATAGAACAGCTCTTCCAAGAGAAGTAACTCTTTACACAGATGAGGATGAATGGTCAAGCTGGAAGAATATAGGCGATGAGGTACAGCATATTGAACTTAGAAGATGGGCAGATATTATGGTTATTGCGCCATTATCAGCAAATACTCTGGCAAGGTAAGAAATACTCTATTCGTGGACCTTACTCTTTTTCATGTATGTAAATTACCTGAAATTGTTGTGTCAAATGGTTGACCATGGGTTAAACCTTGCATATTTTCCCATATTGTGCATGACTGCATATATGTCTTTTGTATAGTCAACTATCTGTAATATGATATTTGTTTCCCTAAACATGCTTAACATCTATTTCTTAGCATGTTATGGCAGATTGGATGCCTAGCTAATATCTGCAAAGAAGAATCTTTAAGTTAGCTATGGCCAATTAAGTTTTCCAAACTTACTTGATAACTAAGAAGTTTTAGCATGAGAGTTGATAATGCTTGTAGATTATTTTGAGCTTTTCAAATAGCAATAGTGTTAGAGGCTAGTTAAAGTGATTTATCTGGATTTTGTAATACTAAGAGTAGGTTAAACGCCCACCCACTTTTTTTAAAAAAACGGCCTACATAATGTGCACAACACAAGCATCGAGCATGTTTGTTACATTTCATTTGTTTCTCGTTGTTGTCCACTTGCCTAGGGCGAAGTGGCTATGTTATCATGTTTTACGGGGCTCTTTTATCAGATAGCTGGAGGTTTATGCGACAATCTTTGTAGCTCCGGCCATGAACACTTTTATGTGGGACAACCCTTTCACGGAACGTCATATAACACTGATTAAAGAACTTGGCATCACTCTGATACCCCCTATCTCAAAGCGCCTTGCTTGTGGTGATGTTGGCAATGGAGCCATGGCCGAACCTCCTCAGATCTTTGAGATTGTCAGACTCGCCATGCAAGCTCAAGTGCCAAAGGGTGTGGTTAGGCCGTGATATTTCTTTTGAGTGTTAAGACTCAGTGTACAAACAATGTAGCAGATGAATATATCTCAACGACCCCAAGTCTTTTTTCTGCATTTTCTGAATCTGTGTATGTAATGGTTGTGATTTCAAATTTAAAACTGGATTTTCTGAAACTGCATGTGAGCGTTACCATCAATAACTAACGCTCAGAGAAGACATCGATTTCTTTTGTGCGTCTTGTGGAACGGAATGGTCGAGTTAAAACACGCAAAGTCACAGAAGAGTCACTCTTCATGCGTCAAGGCATCTTCCGTGATTGTAAACATCGGATTTTCTTTTCCAGATCAAATTCTCACGAATTTATTAACGTCTAGGTGCTTCCCAACTGTTTGGAAAAAAGGTAATATCGGAAAGAAGATCCCAGATTCATACCCGGTTTGTTACGAGCTTGTGTCACTTGGTCGAGGATACGGAGGAAAGCCACAAACTGTTTTGAGGAAACTGGTAGCCGCCATCTTGAATCTCATAAATGATATTTACATTTTTTACGTTGATTCCATTTGCGTGTTGTAAAATCTTATCTTGGTGATATGTTTGCAAATGGAACCAACTCATCATCTTGGTGCTTGTGACTATTTAAGGCCTTCTACCGAAGCCACAACCACTTGCCAGTGCTACCTGGTTTTATCTTGTCCTCCGTTTAAGCATCTCCCCCACTTGGTCTATAACAGATCATGTAACAACTCGTTAATTTCCTCTCACGTGCCACGTATTATGATATAAATTAAGCGTCTCATAAATTAATTTTTTATTAATTTATCAATATTATTGTAAATAAACCAATGATATAAAATTTTGGTTAAAAATATATATAAATTAAATTCATATGCAAAGAAATAGTTAAAATTCAAATTTTAAGTCATACTATAAAATAAAAGATAATCAATGCTTTGAATTAACTAAGACCCATGAAACAAACTGAAATCCTATTGACAAAAAATACAATAATAACTAAAGTAAGAAAAATCAATAGTCTAATAATAAGGTCTTTCAGCTGTCACAACTTTAACTCATCTATGTATTTTCACAATGCAAAGACAATTTTGCTTTAGTGATAAAGATATTAAGTCATATTATTACAAAAAATAAATCAATATATTTCATATATGTGCGTACATGTTACACGGGTATGCTGAGTCTTTTAGTGATTACGAGCCTATACTGAGTTCCACTTATGATAGGAGGGATGGCTGTTATCTAACTACAATCCCATATATGTGGGTACATGTTATATGGCTCACGGCCTAGAGTTACTGATATTTGTTATTTACTCACCCTCTCGGTATTATAAGTGTATTATAAATCATCTTGCATCATTGTGCTTTATCACCCTTTTCAGCATTGGAGCAAATATCTTATCTTTTGAAAAATTTTAAAGGTGCTGACTCCTTGTTGGAATAAATTAATTCATTGACCACAATTGCGCTCAACACATGGTGGTCAAATTTGAGCTTCAGGCTGATCAAGGCTACCAAAAGAATATACAATATTTTAAGTAATTATATGGACTTGGAAGTATGATGAGACACCATAATTGCAACGAGAATCCTAATCTGGGAGTTATAAATAGTTTATACGTCAACACATATAATTCCTTAGTACAATGCATGAAATGATATGATATACAACGCTTAACTAGATACATAAAAAAAAACAAGAATAAAATATATCTCACAACAATTAGTTAATCATTTGGTTAATTACTTATATGTGAATAATAATAATTTAATATTTAATTAATTGGCACTAGCAAAATTTATATGGTCACACCAAATCATTAATCATTATTAGGAAAAATCAAAACATGCCAACAACTACTTAGACTCATAAGGATGTCAATATTTATTAACCCATAAATTAATAATTAATCATATATAATAGAAAATAAAATATTAAAATAGTAAACCAATGATAATTCCTCAAATGATTAAAATATACTGATAGGTAAGCTATTTATATTCTAACCCATGCATTAATAATCTAGTTTACGCCTCATCAATCATATAAATAGTTAGAATTGCAAGCTGCGTGAAAACTTATTAATTCAGCTAAAAATAAATGTAATCATATCTATTAATATGTCCTAAGTACTCATCAATAATTTATGCATTTATTAAAATTAATTTATCATTCTCATAACAAAGAATAACTGTAAGTTGCTAAATTAACGCGACACAAAACTAATGCCTTATTTATTTAATAACTTTTATAATAGTTGTACTATATATATAGTATAATGGAGTAACTAATATAACAACAATTAATTAAATTGTGACATTATATATAATTAATTATTATATCATTCCAAATAAACCTTTTGTCTTAATTTATAATGTTAATACTCATCATAGTCTAAAATCAAGAAGGTTAATTAATAGCAAATCTGTTACATCATAAATGTACTATAATGTCCCTACCAATTTACTTTGCCCATTCACCTCTCTTTTCTCTACCTATTGACTAGAAAAACACAAACTTTGTTGATTAATTTTTTATTTTTATTATGTATAAAGATCTAGAGGTCAACAAACCAAAATAATGACAAGTAATAATTAATTGTATTATAATAATAGCAAATTATAAATACAAGGGTAATAAATAAAATGGGATAGTCGGATATGTAATCAATATTCAATATAATACCAATATTAATTTACATACAATACGAATCATGAATTAACGTCAATAATATTTATTATAATACAAAACCGTAATAATATTCAAATTAATTAATACAAATATGGAAATTAATCATATTACTAATAAACACTAAATGATTAATTTAATTCACAGATTAATGAGAAGTAGAAAAATCAAATAAATAGAATGTAAAAAAGAAAAATAGGTATAGCTTCCAAGCCAAAAGTTCATGTACCGATGTGCAGGAATAAGAAATCATCAACCCACAACAAATCTTCAAGAAATAAAAAAAATAAAGAGGTGCATGCATGAAGTGGGGGAAAAGAAACAAATGAAAAGGAAAATAAAGGATACTAAGCAGAACAGTGGAGTAGAGAAGGTTGACTTTAGAAAGAAGGGAGAGGAGAAGAGAGGCCACGGTAAAAAAAGACTCAATGCAAAAGGTTTTAACGTGCATAGTATCTAACTCCTTTAAAATCTCCCCCACTCACCAAACCTAGTCTATCTAATTTCCATAAAAACTATATTACCTGATAACCAAAATTACTAGCCATACTGATTAGACTTTGATCACCCATAGCACCAACTTGTTGATCTAAAAGGATTAATAATTAATTATTATTATTATTATTTTATTTTATATTATTATTCTTTTTTTTCTAATAAGAATAACTAAGCAAGATTTGGAAGATAATAATTTAATTAAATAATATTTAATACTCGTTCCAAGATTTAAAAGACCTTAAACAAAAAAACTTAATTGTTTTTAGGGTTTTACAAATAACATGTTATTTACAAAATGGAAAATGAAAGGCAAATTTTTTTTAACGAAATGAAAAGAGTTTCAACCTTATGTGATTTCAATCCTAAAGTACTTATCTAACTTTTTAGAACCTTTAGATTAGAGTATTTAAAATATGAAATCTATCTCTAAGAAAATCGACATATATCCCCTTATATACATATATAGATTATAGGTAGATAAACAGGAATAAAATCCAATATGGAGATTCCATCTACATTGATAAAAAATAGAAAAAATTAAACTTTTTAAGACAGGATAATACTTTTTCTAAAATGCATTTAGGTGACAAATTTTCATTATTCTACGTATCCCGTGGCTCATGGAAGTGCTTCCCCTGTACATATTATATTAGGTTCTGGGTTGGATTGCCTTTGCTTCGTGGTCATTCGGTTTTTACCCCCAAGTAATTGTTAGGTTTATCCCCACATCATGTATAGATGTTGTTGGTGACTTGTATATAGGCTAATGAGAAAGCTTTAATTTTTGAACTAACTTTTAGATTAAGAGAGTCTCATAACACTTATTTCAAGTCCCGTTTGAAAGCCATTAGACCCAGTAATGATTTTGTAGCTTGGGTGGGGGCCCAAAGGACCCAACAATGGTATCAGAGCCTGGTTGGCTTAGTGTTGCTTTGGGCCAGCCCGAATTAGAGTCTCCTGGAACTTCACTATACTAATATTATGTGGTAAGAGGGAGATGATTTGGGTGGGCTAGTCCGAATTGGAGTCTTCTGGAACTTCACTATAACATGTGGGCCTTGTATGTGGTGAGGGAAATGATTCGGGTGACATGATGTATGAGGGGGAGAATTGTTGGGTTTATCCCACATCATGTATAGAGATTGTTGGTGACTTAGAGATTGTTGGTGACTTGTATATGGGCTAATGGGAAAACTTTAATCCTTGAGCTAGTTTTTGGATTAAGAAAGGCTCATAAAACTTATTGCAAGTCCCGTTTAAAAACCCATTGAACCCAATAGTAATTTTGTAGTTTGGGTGGGGGCCCAAAAGACCCAACAGTAATCCTGAATACAAGAGAAAAAGGTAGCTTCTACGTAATTAGTTCCCAGATCAAGTATCAGTCCTCGTTCACAACGTGTTTTCTGACTTTTTATTTTTATTGGTGTCAGGGTGACGGGGCTGAATTTTGATTTCTTGGTACTGAATTTCACGAAGCACTTATGCTGTCTTATGTATAACGCCGGCATGTTCTTCGGTCCTAATATACAGAGGCAGTACAGAGAGAAGTATGGGCGTGATGAGGTAGGTGATTTAGTTTTTTTTTAACATTTGACTGTTATCGTTCTTAGAATATTCTCTGTGGGTTTATCTTTGTCCTGTGAAGTTTGATCTTTTTGAGCTAGAAGTTTCGTAGAGGAATACGCGAAAACATGAGAATCGTACTGCCAAGATCCATGAGGCACACTGTTTATCTTTTGAATACTTCTGTCCTGTTGATATGATCATGTTTCATGCGTGACTGATCATGCTAATGGCATGCTAATAAACAAGAAGTTCTATGGAAGCATTCCATCATACTGGTGTTTTTCCTATGTATTGGTAGATGATTCCCGTGGCTGCCAACGATGTTGCTTTCTCAGTCCATGCTGTTCCGCTGACAGCAGTTACCTTGTTGCAGGTTCTTGTATACGATGTGAGTGTTTTACTACTTGCTTGAATTCCTTTGAGACATTGAACAGGACATTACCTTATGAATATTCTCTTTCGCAGAGAGGAAACCAAAGAGTATCAAGACTTTGCATTGCCATCACTTTTGCTGTGTGGATGTCAGCTATTGTTTGCTTAGGCATAGCTTGGAGAAACCATTATTGGCTTTGGCTTGTTTCAGTCTTTAAGTATGTACTATGTTCTTCCCCTCCAATCATATAAATATAACTTAAGAATGCATGAGCAGAGCACTTCGATGAAGGAGTGAGCATGGGCTAGGGTCCTGGGAATTGCAAGAATTAGTTGTTATTGAGAATTTTATAAATACAACTTATTAACTCGCTTCCACCTTTTATTTCATTTTGCAGTTCAATCCAAGTTTTCGTAACTGCAATCAAATACATTCCTCAGGTAGAGCTTTATGTGTTGATACTGACATAGTAATTGATTGGTCGAGTTTGCTTTGTTTTTGGTCCATGGAAAAATTCCATTGAGAACAAAGTTTACTCTGATTTAGTAAATTTCAACATGGATTTCATGGGACAGTATGATAACTTTGTATTTACCAGTGTAAAGAATTAGATATTATTGGTTAACAACTCGATCTGCCATATATTCTTCTTCCTTGAAGTGGTGAAGAAAGAAAAACTCCATTACTGCTAATTTTTAACTGCCTGCTCAAGAATCGAATTTTCTGCATGTACAACATCATATTTTTGTGTTTCCATGGATCAACTATTTATGATAGATATTTTTTTTCATATTCCCTGTGCAATGTGGTACCATGGAAACTTAGTATGTGTTTCGAAGGCTATTACTTCTTGATTTGACAGTTGTAGTTGTTCACCTCTATCAGGCTTTCATGAACTTCCGGCGTAAAAGCACGGAAGGATGGAGTATTGGCAACATTTTACTTGACCTGCTGGGGGCAATGACTAACTATGCACAAATGACAGTGCAATCTATTGATCAGGGTTCTCTTTTGCCTTTTTTTTTTTTCAAACTAACTATTGCAACTCTAACAACGTCGATCCTTTCTCTGAAACAAGTTATTATTTGTGCAGGTTCAATGGTAAACTTCTACGGCAATATAGGGAAGACTCTTCTTTCCTTGGTATGCAACACTCATTTTGAAGATACTTGAATATCTGTCAAATTCTTATCTCATTCTCTCTAATTAATTGCATCCTTTCACTTGCATATACTGCCATTCTTGCATTTCTCTGTGTGCAAGCTGTTAGATTGATTCTCCTGTCCTTCCCATATTGTCAATACATAATAGGAACTCCCGTATTGTCAATACATAATAGGAACTCTAACCTGATAGACCATAAAATTGGTATCTAAATATGAATAAGTGATAAAAAAGAGCAGGGTTTGTCATGTTTCTTCCACACACATCCATGCTAAGATCCTACTCTGTTGCAGGAGGTGGTTTTCTTTGATATACTTTTCGTGATCCAGCATTATGTATTTTATCGCCCAAAGAATGAAGAGAACCTGAAAATTGAAGAAGAAAGTGGAGGAAGAACAATTGAACTGTCGGTGAAGGCATCTGAGCTTCCTAGTCTATCCAGTGTACAGGTTGTGCGTTCAGAGTGAACAACTACAACAGTTCTAATGTAGTTTCTACCAGGTTTAAACATGCTATAGCTCCAAAGTTTATTGTTTAGATTTTTTTATTGGATTTTTCTGATAATTTTTTAGCAATATACGTAAATAGAGAATGCTTCGAATGGGATATAAATCCAATCCAAGCCTTAACATCTATTTGCATATTTATCAACTCATTTTTTAATTTTTTTGTTACATACAAAAAATTCCATTATCAACTTATCTGTTATCAAAATTTTTTATATGAATTCGATCCAAAAAATCGAGTTTGAATTTAGAAATTCGTCTAAGAATAAAAATAAAAATAAAAATCAACCGAGCATGAATCGGGTCGTGATCCCGTCCCCATTAAGGCGGGAAGACAACACAACGAAGCATCTGAAGTCATAAGACGGAAAAAGACATCAAGATCTAACACAACTACGAAAACGCCATTGTCGTCCGCCTCCCCTTTTTTGCCTCCCCCACCTTCCAACCTTGGCATGCGTCGGCAGCCATGGCGGCTTGGCACTCCATCCCTCTAGAGGTCGCCTACGAGGTCCTCGGTTGGATAGCCTTCTTCTCCTGGTCTTTTAGCTTCTACCCACAAGTCGTCCTCAACTACTCTCGAAAAAGGTTGCATCTTTTTCTGTTTTACCAATGGTTTATAGATTGAGGCTGACCTCGTTTTTTTTTCTATCCATTTTTATGTGGTTTTTGTGATTTTGGATTGATTTTGTGTTGGGTGGTTATTGGTTCAAGTGTGGTGGGGTTGAATTTCGATTTCCTGGTGTTGAATCTGACCAAGCACTCTTCCTACCTCATCTACAACGCGGCGTTGTACTTTAGCCCTGTCATTCAGAGGCAATATAGAGAGAAGTATGGATTTGACGAGGTAGGTTGTGTTGTTAGCTACAAGTCTGATTGGATCAATTGTATTTTTATTTTTAGCCAGATTAAATAATTCGGTTGTGAAAAAGCTTCTGGTTTTGTAGATGATCCATGTTCATGGTTGGTAATTCTGATAAATATTCTTCATTGAATGTATATTTTTTATCAGATGATTCCGGTAGCAGCAAATGATGTTGCCTTTTCTATCCATGCGGTTTTACTCACCGCAATTACTTTGTTCCAAGTCTTCCTTTATGATGTATGTAAAGTTTCAACATTCTTCCTTCTTGTCTTATATTTTACGATGTTACTCATTGGTTTGAATACTATAGAGGGCCAAGTTTATGATGTTGGTTGTGTTGCAGAGAGGAGGTCAGAAGGTTTCAAGGACATGCATTGTAATAAATGCCGTGGTGTGGGTGTCTGCAGTTGTCTGCATAATTGTTGCTTGGCCAAAACATTCTTGGCTCTGGCTGATTTCTGTTTTCAAGTGAGTTTCTACATATTCCTTTTTGCTTCTCTAGTGTTCAACTCATGCTGATTAGATGTTGGTGGTGAGCCTTCATACTCAAAGCAAACGTTTTAAGATATTAAAGCTCTTGTCGGATTCTGTGCAGTAGCTTCAATTCCTATTCATTTAAGCCTTTTTTTCTGACTGGCTCATGAATCGTTTAGAATTGAGACTCACACCAGTCCACATTGACTTGTCTACATTTGCAGTTTAATCCAGGTCTTCATGACGGCAATCAAGTACATCCCTCAGGTTGGTAAACATTCTGCATCTATACATGTTAGGCATGGCTCTAGCGCTTCTATATTTGTGATACTGATTGGGCTTTGTAAAGTTAATTGAATTTCTAGAGGAGAATGGGAAAAGATGACTGAGAGCGATTCTGTATCTTATATGTGTGAAGAATATTTCAATGTAGCACAATTATTCTATTTTGTTCAATCAAATATTTATGTATTTTTCTTGGGTTTGGCTTTTTATTTGTATTCCTTTTCACAGGCCATCATGAACTTTGGACGTAAAAGCACAGAAGGGTGGAGCATTGGGAACATTTTACTCGATTTACTGGGAGGATTGGCAAACTATGCCCAGTTGGCTGTGCAGTCAGTTGATCAGGGTATGTTTTTATCTGGTGTAAGATAAAAAGAAACTGGCATGCTTTCAAAATGATCAAATTTGATTCCTTGCTGCAGACAGTTTGGTTAATTTCTACGGCAACATTGGCAAGACTCTACTTTCGTTGGTATGTAGAACATCCTTGTGTGAAGTTTCACGTTCATGGGGTTCAATGAAAAATTTTGTGATAACAACATGTCAGCCATCTGCTTTAATTTTCTCATAAATTGGTATATATTTTAAGATTGTGAGAGGGATACTACATTTTGATATTAAGGTGCATTTGGCCTTTTTTTGTCGGTGATCTGATACCAATAATGGTTGTTTAGGAATGGGCTAATTTTTAAGGTATGCATTTTATCTGCCTGCCGTAGAAAGGTTCTGAGTCGCTCTAGTTTCACAAATAATGGCTGTTTGTAACAACGTATAGCAGGTTTATTTGGCAGAAACTTTTGCTTTTGTTTATATGTTCTTGCATTTATACTTTTTTTCCAGGAAGTAGTCTTCTTCGATCTTCTATTCATTATCCAGCACTATGTGTTGTATCGCCCTAGAGATGTGAAACATTTACCAGTGGTTGATGGAGAAAGTACAACTGTTACGACTCCTCTCTTGGAACCAAACGATGCCGCTCAAGCATCTAATGTATGAGTCTCCTGCCGCAATTGCAAGAAATCGTAAACATAAAAAATTCACGGTAATCTTTTTGTTGACGAAGAAAGCAAAAAAATACAGTAACAGTTGGCTGCTGTTTTTCTTCTTGTTATGCTACTGCTAAACAATTTGTTTTATATCAGGTGTCAGGACAAGCTATGTACATTCGTAGTGACAAACAAAAGTTTTTGCAAAGCTAGCTTTCACGTTGGAAATGAACGATCTTTTCTGGTTGATAATATTCTTCTTTCTTAATTGTATTGTTCTATGATTAGCATGAAAGATTTCTTTGTCATGGACCTCACGGCTTGATGGCTTTGTTATTATTCTCACAGAAAGCATTTGCAGATTATCATTGATGTATAAAACAACTGGTTGCTGCCATGTGATTGCGATTAAGCATTATATCAAAATAAGCAAATTGCTAGGAACATTGTTACTTTCCTGGAAAATACTACGGACACTGAAAACCCACGCCATCTATACTGCAAAAACATACTACGCATTCGCTATTACACATCCCAAAAAAGAGGTGACGATATGAATCATATGAATGATTATCAGTATCAGCATTATCACTGTTGCCCTTTAAAGACTTATTAATTTGTTTTAAATATTTTAATTTTATAACATTGAAGAGATACAAAAATCTTGAGAATATAAGATTGATGTAAATAAAAAAACACAATATCGAAGTATTTGTAACGAGAACATGCTCACATAACTAAGGTACGGATCGTAATGTGGATAAATGGAAATGTTGTTTTACGTTGTTACATGGCATTATTTCAGGAAGCGGTTACTTACTTTACTACGTAGAAAACGAGAAGACATAGAGTCGACAAATTGGATGTCGTATCTGAGAAGGTATGGAATGGATCATCGTATATTGTGAGCAGATCAGTAGCAGCTGCCATACTCCAACCTCGGATGCACGAATCGGCCGATTCCGTGCGGAATCGACCGATTTAAAGCTGATCGGCGTCGCGTCAATCCGATTTCGGTGGCCGACCGTCGGGCGCGTGATCGGTGATTTTCGGCCGATTCCGACCGATTTAACTCGGATCGGAATCGGCCGATTTAAATCGGAATCGGTTTTAGAAATTACCAAAATACCCTAGGTATGATTTTTATTAAGTTGTTTAAGCATGGGTAAAATGGTAATTTGGATTTCAAAACCTAAAATCAAACCCGCTCCCCCCACGCCGCCGCCGCTCGTCTGCCCGCCGCCGCCCCGTTTCTGCCCTCCGCCGTGCGTCCCGACTCCGGTCTCGCCGCCGACCTCGCAACGTCGCCGCCGACGTATGGCCGGACCGAATCGGGCCGTGACGCACGAGATCGCCGCCGACTCGCCGCCGACTCACCGCCGACTGTTCGTCCGACCAGGCTGCCGACATCCTTCGACATCGCCGCCGCGAGACTCGCCGCCGACCTGGCCGACAGGGGCGGAGGGTAAGAGTGGCATTCTTGTAATTAAAATTGACTCGAGTCTAACTCGAATCAAAAATAATAATTAATTCTAAATAATTTAAAAAATCTTAAAAAATATTTAAAAATATCATAAACTATAATACACAGAATAATATCAAAATAACATAATACCCAATTTTAATATATTTATATTATAAATTGTCAAATTATTATATATGACCGATTAAATTAATTTAGATCGATTCAACTGAACCAATTCTTGCCCGATTCCAATTACGATTCCAACTCACGAAAAAACCGATTCCGATTCCATTACCGATTCATGCAACCATAGTCCAACCACTCGTGCAGTAGTGGCGGCTAGCTCACGGTGGCTCTGAAAAGGCACAGTCTGCGACTTTTCAAGCGACCAGACTCGCAGACCATGCTTTGTCCAAAGAGGAAAGCAGTTCTCTTTGCAGTTGGTTCCTCTTGATTCTTGGAAGAGATAAGTGTGCAGTCTGCAGATGTTTCCCAAGGAAGATGCATGTAGGGAATGTACTCGTCGCTGCTCCAAGAATCATGGTAACAGGGTTGCTTCTACCGTGTCATATTCCTTCTTCAAAATATTGGTAGCAAGTTCCTTCTCTAAGTTTCTGGTCTGTAGTCATTGCGTGTTAGAAATATAGTTCATGCATGCTTTCTGCTGAAATCACTGTTGAGATCTCTTAGTATTGTGTAAAGGTTATTTCTTTTCCTTTGGTTCATAGTACCCATGTACTGTAATTAGTGATATTGTCTGATATTGAGGCTCTAGCTGGCAGATCAGGTAAATATAATAGAAACAAACGCCAAATTCAAGCTTCTGATTCATGTTGATTTCTAAAAGTTGAGAGAGTCTGATTCTGGTGTCCAAAAGATTGGAAACATCTTAGTTTGTACTATGATACATCTCGGTTTGACAACAATTAGTTTGATGATTTGCCTTACAAGTATAATTATTAGTAGTTGGTTTCCTGTGTCAGATAAATGGTAGGGTTTGTAAAAGTTACCCTCTACGAGATTTTGTGATTTGTGTTAAGGGTTATATGTGATTTTATAGTATTCTACTGGAATTAATCAACTTGGTAGTCAGAAAAGATGTTCATGAATCTGTTGTTTAATTTTTTGTTTCACCCTGACACGACTTTCTTCTACTTTCTGTAGTATTTGCCTCCTGGCTTCAGTTCTGAGGTGTTGAACAATAAAGGTAGACTTTCTTACATTAAGGATGTGAATGGAAAAACGTGGAGGATACAAATTTCACCCTTGAATGGCTCTCTGGCTTTTCAAGATGGATGGAGCGAGTTTGTATCTGATCATGATATAAGTTATGGGGAGCTTCTTGTTTTTACTTACATACCTGGTTTGTATTATGTAGTCAGAATCTATGCGACTAGTTCACTTGAAAGAACAACCTTCGCTGAGACTAGAAATGGGGATGATGACATAAGAAAAACTATTTCTAAAGAGCTATCTAAGGTATCTTCTCCTCCTAAAACAGATATTCGAGCTCCTAACAAGAATATTAGCGGTAAGAGGGGGAAATTCTGCGGTGTAGATACTGAAATTCCTGCAAGTAAGAAAGCACGAGTATCAGAGCATTCAGCGTTGGAAGGTTGCAAGTTTTCAAATGCTGAGAGAGCACACTTGAAGCATCCAATCAAGAATGGTAGATCATCTGGAGAACATTTTCTGAAAAATGGGAGAGTTGAACATCGTTCAATTAAGAAGGATGTATGAGATACAAAGAACATATAGAGGCACAGTTCATTGTCCAATAAGAGATTAAATGTAGAATCTGGTTGGGGGTTTGAAGATAGAACGCTTTCATTACGGTAAAAACATTCTAATGGCTCATGTAGTACAAGAGGAAGCCTCGTCAAGTTGTTCAGCTTGATTGTAATTCCGAAGACAACTCACTGTGCCCAACTGCTGTCGCAAAATCATCTCGATATCCCAATGATCTAAAGTGATAATGTGATGTGGACATGAAGAAATCCAAGAAGATGATTCACCAAATGAACAGTGGGAAGAAAACACAGCCAAGCAAAGATTGGGAAGAACTCCGATGACAAAGTAAGCATGAAAACATTTAGACCAAACAGTACTTCTCATGACTTGGAATGGTATAGCCATGAATCAGAAGTCTCATCTATGGTGTTAGACACCAGACGGTTAACTGTGGAGAATAAATCGGTACCAAAGAAGAATAAGGTTGTGCATTCTGGCATCAATCCAAAGGTTAAAAGTGAAGTTGTAGTTGAAGATTTATCCTCTGAAGATGAAGCATATAGAGGGAAAAGCTCATCTTCTCCTTCATCTGTCAATGAAACGTCTGACAGTGAGTATGATCCATGTGATGAGAACAAGATCACCACATCCTTGTCTGTGGATAGAATTGCAGACAAGTCAGATGGTTCAGATGATCGGAGCAGTAAGGTAGCTAAAGAGACACATGAAGTAGCTCAGAATGCAGCCAATGCTCATGCTGCAATTGAAGAGGTTGGCCCCCTGCATGTGGAAGCCGTTGTCAACAGCGAACAGAATGGAGATAAAAGCATTCCTCCCCATAATGCAAATAACAAATTCACCGGTTATAAAATGGGTGAATACACACATGTGGGGATGATATTTCTTCTAGGGACAAGGCCAAGGGAACCCAGAAGCTTAAATCAAAAAATGTGAATGTGTGGCCGAGTGTGGATGGCTATAGACGACATGCTACTAGTGGGAATATTGGCTCTGTTACCTGGAAGTTGTGAGGATGCTGAAATTGAGGATGAAGAGGAGCTTGATCATATTGCTGAAGATCATAGAGCTGAATTTGAAGGAGCTTCCTCTATTCCTAATGATGGACATGAATTGGACGAAATTGGATCTGCTCCAAGTGAATCTGAAGATGAATTGAATCACAATGAGATGGAGTTTTATGATGTAGGAGCTGTTCTTGGATTGGTAGATGATGTCGAAGACTGGTGCTTGGTTGGTGAATGTTCATCGTAGTTGTGAATGTGTATAATATACTACTCCATTGACTCACCCGGCCCTTTGCTTGTAAGTAACTTGTAATGAACAATAAACAAGAACAAGAACACATTATAAAATTAGTGGTCCTCACACAGTAGACATAGAAAAGCATCTTTGTCACGACATTTTTTCATTTTTTCAGGTAAGCCTAGCAATTCTCGTGGCCATGATGAATCATGAAAGGCTTTTAACAAGCTTCCTGAAGCACCTGCAAAGTATACCCCACAAACTGTCTCGATTACTCTGATCTCTTCCTGGAGAAACTTGCAAGGTTGGAGCCACTTCCGAGTTCAAAAAAACCACGTTTCCAGATGATTCTGGACATCCCATCCCAATTTCCAACCAGTATGTTCCAGAGGAATCCATTCAACTTGCTAAAATCCTTATAACCAAGTCTTCCTTTCCCCAACTCCACAGAAGTCGCAAGAACACTACCACTAGGAATAACAACAATCCAAGATGTCAACTCTTTCCAGACCAGGCATCTCTCTTCCCTTCTCCACTAAGAGGAACACTTCCTTCAAGCAGCCAAGTTCAGCTTTCCCAACACTCTTGCGCCCTCTAGCTAAGCCCTACATAGGAGTGAGAGCAATGGGGAGAGAAGGGGAGACAACTTAGATCACTTGCAGAGAGCAAGCCCCAGCAGGCCGCTGCAGCAGAACAAGCCCGGTCGCAGGATGGCTCCGGTTTCTCCTCTAGGTGAGTAGTTTAAATCTAGATATTCTTGTATGATTTGTCTCATATCTGAATTGTCAATCTAAGATTGTTGGTGATGGTTGCAGGTATCTGGGACAGGTTCCCAACGGCAAGAACACTGCAACAGATGTTGGAGACGATGGAGAGGATCATGGAGGACCCATTTGCGTACCCTTCTCTGACGGAGGAAACAGGTAGCACTTATAGGAGGGGGAGGACTCCATGGGAGATCAAAGAAGGGGAGAATGAGTACAAGATGAGGTTTGACATGCCCGGCATGACCAAGAAGGACGTGAAGGTCTCGGTGGAGGGGAAGATGCTGCTTGTGAAGGCAGAGAAGTTGGCCAAGAGCTTAGAAGGTGACGAGGAGGAAGAAGAAGAAGAGTGGTCGGCCAAGAGCTATGGCCGGTACAGCAGTAGGATTGCATTGCCGGAGAATATAGAGGTGGAGCAAATCAAGGCCGAGGTGAAGGATGGTGTGCTTTATATAGCCATTCGGAAGGCTAAGGGAGGAAGCAAGGTCTTGGATATTAGTGTTGATTGATGTTGTACGTGAGCTTTTGCCGATTTGTAGCCATTTTTGCATGCTATTCATGGCCTCTCTTTCAGCTTTGTAGTAAAACGTTTTTTGATTTTTTGGATGTCAAGTATGTAACTCTTTTGAATCAGAAAACTGGGTTATCATATTATCATCCATTTACATAATTTTTGGCTTACACAATCAAATATGGATCCCATTAGCAAAGTTTTCGAAATAGCTCAAGATTAATTGTTAACAAAAAGAAAATTACTAAAGAGGTAACCAAATGCAAACTTTGACATAGGTGCCTGATATGACAACACGGTTAGATGAATTGCACCAAGGCATATTTTACTGTCAACCAATTTTCCTGAGTCCAATTTTGCCAACTAGCTTGGGAAAAAAAAAACCATGATCAAGAGAGGAATTTATCTTCTTAGTTTGCACCCAACTAGGCTCAGATTTTTGTCCCCAACTTTTGACTCTAAAATAATAAATAATAAATAAAAAAATAAAACCTTTTGGCCCCTAAATGAGGTTCAGCAGCATATTATCCACTCCCGTTCTCTCTCTTTATATATATATTATCCTTTTTCAAGAACCCTAGATTATAGGTAAAACCGTAAAAAAAATAACAATTAGCCATAAGACCGGTAGTATGAATTTATACCTATATCGCATTCGAATTGATTGGTCCATTAATGAAAACCCTTGACTCGAGTCACGTGTTTTACAATTCAATTATTACTTCTTATTCCTATTATTTAACTATTTATGTTAAGGTCTAATTAACTATTTTAAAATTAATTAATTTTAAATATTTATGCCGGGTTTATTTTTCATTAATTTTAATTAAAATGCATTAAACTCTAGGAATTCATTACACTTAAACCCTCATATTCAACCTAAGATTTAAATAGACCACAAAAACATTCAACAATTCTTATTTGGACTAATCACATTTATTTTATAAATAAATTTTATAAATCACTCATAGAAAGAGCATAATCAATTTATGATTTAATTAATTATTTAACATAATCTTTCCCTTGAAAACTTCACTACAAGTACCCAGGCGGTGTGAGGTTCTCTAGGCCAAGAAGGATGACAGTGTATTTGGCATATGTGGAGGGGCTAGAAATTGGAACGCAATGTAAAGAATTAACCCGTGAGAAAATTGTGGATGCCAAGGATTTGGCAAAGGATGTTTTGATGCTTTCTCTGAGAACGGCGAGAGGTGTAGACGTCAAGCAGTTTGAAGGTAATTTTGGGAGTCTTCTTCTTTCTCTGTGCGAGGTGCTCAGACCATATGTGCGGAGTGGGCATGAGGCTGGAATGGATAAGGGAAGGGAGCTGGGTGCAGATGAATTTGGCCTGGTACTCTCTGGAGGTGAAGATAATCAACAAGAAGTTGCTTGTATACGACCAAGTGATCCGAATGGATTTCTGCTGTCCAATGAGTTGATATCCACTGCTTTTGGGGCCATCTCTCCTTGATTATTATTGCATCATTGCATGAGTGGGAGAGATATGTAAATGGGTATGAAAGAAATAGCTGCGTCAATGCAGGAAGCTTGGAAGTTGTCACAATACCATGTTGCCATTGATTTGCACTTCCAGCAAGTTTGCCCATTCTGTTTCTTCACAAGTTTATGTTGGAAATTGTTCTGAAATATATCATTTACAAGATTTATGGTTTTTTTTATTTTTTTAAATTACATGATTCATGGTTAAGTGAATAGGTTTTGACGTCTGATATTTCAGTTTGAAGTGTCATTTTCTAAATCAAGTTAATTTATATTACATTTTAAAAATTATAAAATAATGGAAAAATTAATATCAAATTTTGACTTAGTGATACTTTGTTTGCGTTTAAGGATGTTGAGTATCAAGATGTGCTGATAATAAAATATTAGTTATTTTTAAATTGGCTATCTATTTAAATTATAATAGCATTAGTCTGAAAGAAAATATAATGTATAAGTTTGCTAAAAAACTGAAAATGTTCTTTTTACAAAACATCTCCTTGCCCAAACAATCTTGACAGGCAATTCATTTAATTTTAGGCTACTTGATAAAAATTTCAATTGCATCTCAATATAAAATACTTTAAAAATAACATTTTAAAGTATGTTTTTATTAAACAATACCATTTGCAATGTGAGGGAGACTAAACCGATCAGGTCAATATAGCTCCCCCAAGTTTCAAGTTGACTTTTCGTAATTACATAAAAGTACCATCCTACCCCCATCTCAAATCTCCCCATGTAACCGTCCGATCATGCATGGGTCCTCCTACGTAGACTCACATCGACGGCCAGAAACACAAGTTCTTGCGACAACGCAATCCTCTGAAAAATCCCACTCCTCAACAACTCCCGCCATCCCCAGAATAGTTAAATCCTTCCCATTTCTGACCAACGATCCAACAAAATCTGATGTTTCCAACAGCAGAGATCGCTGCCCAGATCGGAGGTAATGATGAAGTTGTAGTCTTTTCCGGTTTTGAGGCGGTGTCCGACGTGGTTTGAAGGCGGGGATGGATAAGCTCGTGGTACTGCTCGGCCTGGTCACGGCGGCGGCGGTGGCTGCAGCGGCGAAGGTGGGGGAGGCGCCGTGGAGGTTGCATACGCTGTTCTCGGTGGAATGTCAGGATTACTTCGATTGGCAGACGGTGGGACTGGTGCACAGCTTCAAGAAGGCCGGCCACCCGGGGCCGATCACCCGGCTGCTCAGCTGTACCGAGGAGGAGAAGAGGAGTTATAAAGGGATGGGGCTGGCGCCGACGTTCGAGGTGCCGTCCATGAGCAGGCATCCCAGGACTGGTGATTGGTAATGGTCGAAATTTGGCTGCTTGCAGCTTTTGATGTGTTTGTAGAGTTGTGTGATTACTAGTTTTCTGATTTGGTGAAGGGATATTAGATTTAGATAGCATATTAGATAGTGGGTTTTTTTTCAAAATTGTTGCATCTGATGTAGAATCAAGATTGTCCTGTGAATGTGTAATTGAATATGCAGATTGCATGTAGAAAAGCTGTATTTTCTTATTCAAGGTTTTGGGCAAAATATGGTACAATGTCAACCAAGTTGATAACTGATTTGATGCTTGCCTTGTTCGGTGAAGTGTTAGCTGATAGAGTATTCATTGGTGTTGGAATTATGTTTTTACACTTCCCTGGTTAGTGGAGAAATTCGTTTGTGCTGAATCAAGTGCTTTTGTTCAAGGTATCCTGCCATTAACAAGCCAGCAGGCATTGTTCATTGGCTTAAACATAGCAAAGATGCGGAAAATGTAGATTGGGTAGTCATTTTGGACGCAGACATGGTGATTAGAGGTCCAATCATACCTTGGGAACTCGGCGCTGAGAAGGGCAAGCCTGTTGCTGCATACTATGGGTATTTCACACTTTATTCTTTTGTATTGAATTTTCTTCTTTATTTTAATAATTTTTGCAGAAATTAGATGAACGATGACATCCATCCTAGATGATGAGAAGTGTGCTTCTTAATTATTTATTCTCAATGTCTGTATATTGGTGCTCAATTCATGATTGTTAGCCTCTTAATAATTTATTCTCAGCATCTATAAATTAATTTTCAATGCATTTTTTTCTGAGTCAAATGGCCATCTGTTGATTTTTCTTGGCTCTTATTCTTTTAACACCAATTGCTTCTTCAGGTATTTAATAGGATGTGATAATATCTTGGCACAACTACATACACAACATCCAGAGCTATGTGATAAGGTTGGAGGGCTTCTGGCCATGCACATTGATGACCTAAGAGCTTTAGCTCCCATGTGGCTCTCAAAAACAGAAGAAGTGCGGGAGGATCGAGCTCACTGGGCAGCCAATATCACTGGTGATATATACAGCAGCGGGTGGATAAGTGAGATGTATGGATACTCATTTGGAGCGGCAGAAGTAAGAAGTAATTGACTTTTCTGTGACAGGATCTGTTCAATTTTAGCAACACCCTGGTTAGATAACTTTCTTATTGTTTTCATTAATCAGGTTGGGCTTAGGCACAAGATAAATGATGACTTGATGATTTATCCTGGATACATTCCAAGACCGGGTGTTGAGCCTATTCTTTTGCATTATGGTTTGCCTTTCAGTGTTGGAAACTGGTCTTTTAACAAATTAAATCACCATGAAGATGGCATTGTATATGATTGCAATCGGTTATTCCCTAGCCCACCATATCCCAGAGAGGTATGACAAGTTTAATGTCAATATTTTCCATTGATATGATGAATTTGTGTCAACTTCTTGATATATAAACTATCATTGAGCTTAAAAAGCTGGGACTGCTGTAGTTCTCTATGTCATTGTACAATTTTGCTGGATGAAGACTCTGTCAATAATCAAACATCTCCAGTGTTTTATCAACCTAATATGTGTTTACAGACTTGTTGACGTGATTTTAGGTTGATGCAATGGAACTGGATCCATTTAAAAGACGAGGTTTATTTCTGAGCATTGAGTGCATTAATACCATTAATGAAGGACTTTTCTTACACCATGCATCCATGAGATGTTCAAAGCCTCCTTGGTCAAAATATTTAAGTTTTTTGAAAAGCAAGAGATTTTTGGAGCTGACTTCACCAAAATATTTGAAGCATGAGAATATTCTAGAAGAAAAGCCTGACGCTGGAGAAATATCTAATAATTCAACAAAGGCACATCCGAAAATGCATGTTGTGTTCTCCACAGAGTGCACGTCCTATTTTGATTGGCAAACTGTAGGACTTATGCACAGCTTCCATTTGAGTGGGCAACCTGGAAATATTACACGTCTTTTAAGCTGTTCTGAGGATGAATTAAGGAAATATACTGGCCATGATCTCGCTCCTACTCACTATGTTCCATCAATGAGCAAACATCCATTAACAGGCGACTGGTGAGCTAATCCTTATTTTTTATCTGATTTATAAGCATTTTGCGCTATAATTCTCCTCCATTAAGCAGCTTATTTCCTAGTTTTGGTGTTGAAAATGAAATTTTAATCCTTAACCTTCCTATCTATTTTCTTATTTCTTCTGGTAGGTACCCTGCAATCAATAAACCTGCTGGTGTGTTGCATTGGCTGAATCATGCAAACATTGATGCCGAGTTTATAGTTATACTTGATGCCGACATGATATTACGAGGCCCAATCACACCATGGGAGTTCAATGCCCAACGTGGGCGACCAGTCTCAACACCATATGAGTAAGATAATTACGAGACACTGCCTATACTGTTAATTTTCATCTGTTATTACTCACTTTTGATTTGAATGCTTTAGTTACTTAATTGGCTGTGACAATGAGCTAGCAAAACTTCATACACGCCATCCTGAAGCTTGTGACAAGGTTGGTGGAGTGATCATTATGCATATAGATGATCTGCGAAAATTTGCCTTATATTGGTTGCACAAAACAGAGGAAGTCCGAGCTGATAAAGCTCATTATGGAACTAACCTTACAGGGGATATATATGGAGGCGGATGGATTAGCGAGATGTATGGATACTCTTTTGGTGCAGCCGAGGTATGTTATATCTGCTAAACAACAGATAACGTTGTTTATGATATATTGCATCTATTCATATTTGTGTGTGTTTTTTCTTTTTTGTGGGCGAAGATATATTTTTAGAATGTCCATACCTCTTTTTGCTTCCAATATTTTGGGCTGCACACTTCATTTTATTATATATATGCAAAGCATTCATCACCCCAATATTTACTATTTAAACTTTTGAAGAAAATATCATCACGTGACTTTTTGGTGATTTTTCAACTGTCTAATACCATCTATAATGGTTTGCAACCAAAGTTTGTTAATATTTCCTCATGCTCTCAGTTTGTTAGGTAGAATAGTCGATTAAATATCAGATTATATACTTTTGGAACCTGCAAAAACCTTTGATATTTCTTCTTTACTGTGTACATAAGGGATTACTAGTACTTGTTGCTATTACCATGTGAAACTGTTTTTTACATTTACCTATTAATTTTTGCATGCGTCTTGTAAGTATCTCTGCTGATATACCTTTTGTTTCTCTCTGTCTCTCTCCGCAGTTAAATATAAGGCATACTATAAACAGTGAAATATTACTTTACCCGGGATACATCCCCACGCCAGGGACCAATCCTAGAGTTTTCCATTACGGGTTACAATTTGGGGTTGGAAACTGGACCTTTGACAAGGCAAATTGGCGAAGCACTGACGTAGTGAATACTTGCTGGGCTAAGTTTCCAGATCCTCCTGACCCATCGACTCTAAGTTCTACTGATCCAAACAGTTTACGCAGAGATCAATTGAGCATTGAGTGTATGAGGACTCTTAATGAGGGCCTCTTATTGCATCACAAGAAGAGAAACTGCCCAGATCCCAATATCAAATCTGGCTCCAAGCTAGAAGTTCAGAAGGAAGCCACACTGTCAAAAGCAGATAAGAGAATTGAGGTTAAAATTCCGAGAATAAGAATGCTCACTGTGCCAATCGACTTTGATTCGGCAGCATCAAAAAGGAAGATGTTGCAGGCTCATTGCGACCGTTGGTTATTGGTTTGTGGGCACTTTCTGTTTTAGGCTTTCTGGCTGTTATGTCAGTTATTCTTTCAGGCAATAAAAGGGAAACAGTGAAGAACAAAGCTAACAGGAACAAAAGGAGAGATTTTTACTCAGTGTCTACAGATTTGAATGGGAAATCTCACTTCCCTGGATAATTATCATCCTCGTACCTGCATGGTCAACTATATTCTATTTTAAAGATTTGCAGCTGGACCATCTGATCCTACCCATTTCCTGTTTCCCAGCATTTTACTGTCTAAACTGGCCCATTTTTATAAGGATGGTGGCAAAAGACTACTTTTCTGGTGCTTCATCTCAAATTGCTATTTTGTTAAGTGAATGTCTGCTGCAACAACTTCTGCCCATCCAGGCTCTTTCTAGGTTGTCATCCAAAGTGGTTTTGTTTCTATATCATACAAACAATATTCACGTCTCTTGGCGACGGTGTTGTTATGTACATCTGTTACACTTGAGCCATTCATGTAACTTCTCCAATCTTAAATGACTGTTCTTTTGCTGCTTCCTGCGTTGAGGTCAATACTTCAACGTACCAAACTACAGTGATAAACCACAGTGGTGTATTTCTTTTCTTGATGACCATTGTTGCACTTACTTTCTTAGATGTATACCTCATTTTATAATCAACATTTCCCCCTCTATTCAATTTCCAACTGTATGGAAGGCCGAGTTTTTGAGGATAATAAGCTCGTTATTTAGGTATTAGGGGATAGTTTGATGGAGGTTAGCAGTCTGGAAGGTTTAGAACAAACAAACATCATTGGTGCAACGAACATTAATGAATGAAAGTAGCTTGTATATTTTTCCTTTATCTTTTTGTCCCAAATTCTCCATCCAATTGTGCTCTCTTGGTTGATCTGTCATTTCTCCTCCCCATCATTTCGAAGTTAACGTGTCGACTAAAGGGTTTGTCATTTACTATTCACGAGTTTTTATTAAGAGGTTTTCTTCTGTGATCTTCATCGATAGCAAATGTTTTTAACATGTCATAACATCTTTCAAAAATTCGATCACAAACGCATGTCTTTGGCTTTGCTGAATATTATAATTAGCTGGAGCACAGTTCAATTTTATTCTAAATTAAACCAAACCAAACAATTCAAGTTTAAGTCTAAACAGAGCCTGAACCTAACCAGTTAATAGTCAAAAGCAAATCAATGAGAATGCAACGAAACTACAAATTCTTCATAGAGAGCAACTAACCATTAATAGTGATTTAATATTTCATTTATTAATTAATTATCCAACACAATACGACAATGCGATTTATAAAAAATAAAATTTTACATTGCCTCTAAAAAAAGATCACACATTACAGTCGAAAGAACCTACCATATATAAATAAATAAATAAATAAACAAACTATAATTAGCTTGTTGTAACACATAATATAATTTGGGTTAAATCTCTTAAATTAAAAGTGTTTAAAAAATTAATTATAAATTAATCTTTCATAATTAAAAAGATTTAAGTAAATCAATACTTAGAGTTACATTAAGTAAAACCCTTGTTTTGTAGAGGCTTAGATGGGAGGGAGGTAGGAGACGAGGGAGGAGGGGGATGGGGAAGAAGAACAAGAAGCCGGGTAAGGGCAAGGAGAAGACGGAGAGGAAGACGGCCAAGGCCGACGAGAAGAGGTCTCACCGAGACAGCAAAAAGGTCTCCCAGAAAGACGACACCGACGCCATCTTGGTCATCACCAACCCTCGAATCATTACTTCTTCTTCTTTTATTTTTTCTTTAATTTTCCCACAATGTCTGCAGATTGAAATTTCCAATTGTTGCTCTAGTTTGGATATTTGTTGTTGATGTTGTTGTTGTTGTTCCATCAAATGCAGTGTTGTCAGTGGATAAAAAAGTAGTTACTGTTGGAAGAGAAATGGGGTGGAGGAGAAGGGATGGTGCAGGGGTATCTGTACTATTGGTTTATGAAATTTAGTTACGTAACTGGGATGACAGGAATGTTGCTTGGTGTCTATTGGACATACATAAATCATTCCTAATTACGTTGGTCATTGTCACGGGGCTAAATTTTGACCTGACAAGTAATGCACCAGTCAATGCCCGGCGAACTTTTGATTTTGAGTGATTACTATATCATGAATTATCTATTATGTAAATACTTTTTAGTTTTTTAATTTAAGTTATCTTGAAGTGTAATACTAGCCACTGGGTGAATTATTCGTAGCCTTGTCCAAAGTGATTAGAGTTTACTCATAGTTGAATTAGACTAAAATGGGGGAGGAGAGAAGGTATG